>JAGGCT020002513.1:0-12500 GCA_017654935.2 Phymorhynchus buccinoides | reverse complement strand
TATATTAGGAGATCATATGAACAATTGATGTGGTTGACCAGTGGTCAGTGTCACTGACCAGTGGTCACTTTGGCCTATTTTCACTGTTTGACTGCAAATTAGTGTATTAGGAGTTTTTATAACTCCAACTTTCATTTGGACAAAACGGCGGTTCAAAATCGGGCGCCGTTTTGTGCAACCGCCGTTTTGTCCAAATGATAATAGAACATTTGGACAACCCGCCGTTTTGAGACAAAACGGCGGATTGTTGAACCGCCGTTTTTTCCAAATCATAATAGAAAATCTGGACAAAACGGCGGTTAACAGTGCCATCCGATTCTGCAGTCTATGAGAGATAGGAAAAAAGCATCTTTTTTTCAGAAACGTGAGTGATGACATTATCAGACAGCGGTCATTACTGCTCTAGGATGGGAGTGCTTACCCTATCTGTCGCTATGGTGGTGATTATTTTACAGTATGTTCTAGGGCCTCGGTATGATGATGTACAGTTCATGTTATCAATATAGTACTGATGTTGTACGATTTATATGCCGATGTAATCAATACATTGTGTGGTCTTCAATTATTTCAGTAGCCTGTAGTAGTCTGTAGATCTACATAGTGTCAATGTTAGGCCTATTGATCCATAAATCATCCAGATGTGGCCTTTTCCATTACCGTGAATCATTTCACAATTGTACGTGCGCGGTTACCCCCCTTTTTGCATAATTTACGTGTCTATGAAATCAATATTGGGTCTCGATAAAAGTTCACAAAACAGTTTTGAAATCCGTATACAGGAATCTGAAAAGTTCTTATCATTTTGACTACGCAATCAATACAGAATGTCCCATAAAATGCACTCATTGTTCTTTAGCAAACAAGTACCCACTCTAAAATTAAATAATGTTTAACTCCTTTTTCTCAATGTTTGCTGCCATCTCGTATTTATAACGAACATCCACGATTCTGTTTTGACTGTTTGGAAGGTAGAGGTGGAGGGAGGAAGGAAAGGGTTTACGAGACAACGGACATGCTGATAGAGAACATATAGACATATCCCAGGAAATATGCCGTAATCCAGTGTGTAAAGCAATCTTATTGTAAGGGTAGCTTGGACTGAAAAACTGTGTTTGTTTGAGTTGGGTCCAAAGAAAAATGGCTACATTTTGTATGGGCCACCCTGTAGTTCTTACGTATTGTATTCAATATACGTGTTTTCATTATATTCATGGAGCACAGATATGATTCAAACTGTGTTGGGCATAGAATTAAAGTGGGTATCACGGTACATGCTAACTAGCGGTATTTCAATTCAACCAGTAATCATAGGTGCGCTTCCCGTGCCTGTTTAAAGCGGGCCAGACCTGGCCGCGCCAACTCTCAGCCCGGCCAAGGAGTTTCCAGTGAAAATTATCCGGGCCAAAGCGCGGCCATGGCCGCGCCGAAAGTGGCCCTGCTCCAGAGGTGGGCCACAGCTGTGCCAGAACCGGGCCACATTCCTTTCCCACGTGCTAGCTCCTTTCTTTCGCGGAACAAATGGCTGAAGCAGTAGTGTGTACTTGGAGCGAGCAAGAAACAGAAGTTTGAATTAAAGTGTGGGCGGATTCTCAAATCCAAAAGAAATTAGAATCAAGCTCCAGAAACAAAAAAGACCAAGACTTCTTCAGGGTACAGTGGAACCTCCCTGATAAGACCTCCTATTATAAAACTCCCTCCCACATAAGACCCGCTTCTCTGAGGCATTTCCCTTCTTTGTAGGCATTAAAATTACCTCTCTTATAAGACCTCTCCCTTATAATACCTAATTTTGGATAATTTTTAATGGTCTTATAAGGAGGTTCCACTGTAGTAATTTCCTGACTGCGCCTTCCTGTTCTCCTATTACACACTCACTCTCCACTGCTATCCGCTGACTGATATATAAACAATGTTGGTGTACCGTTTTCAGTGAGATGTATGGGAAGTACGTGGGGTAAACCATGTGGAGAGCAGTACTTTTTATAAGCGCACATAAAATACACGTATCTTCGCGCGCATAATAGACACAAAATTTAATACGCAGAGAGAGAGAGAGAGAGAGAGAGAGAGAGAGAGAGAGAGAGAGAGAGAGAGAGAGAGAGAGAGAGAGAGAGAGAGAGAGAGAGAGAGAGAGAGAGAGAGAGAGAGAGAGAGAGAGAGAGAGAGAGAGAGAGAGAGAGAGAGAGATCACAGAGATAGAGATCACAGAGAGAGAGAGAGAGAGAGAGAGAGAGAGAGAGAGAGAGAGAGAGAGAGAGAGAGAGAGAGAGAGAGAGAGAGAGAGAGAGAGAGAGAGAGAGCGTCCTTGTGATGTCAGGAACGAGCACAATATCCTGCTTGTAAAGAAAGCCGTTGAAGAGGACCAACATATTACAATTCGGGAGATAAGTGAAACACATGGGCTTTCATATGGTACAGTTGAACGGATCCTGCGTCAAGATCTTCAGCTAAAAAAAATCGCTGCAAAATGGGTACCACACCTGTTGACAGATCAACAAAAGAAGCAGAGGGTTTTGTGTTCCAAGAAATTGCTGGAGATGTTTGAGCCAAATGGCCCAAAACGGCTGTGTGACGTAGTGACCGGAGATGAAACCTGGATCTCATTTTATGGCATCCTTAGCAAGCGGTCCAATATGGCGTGGGTGAGTGCTGATCAGGAGAGACCAGTTGTTCTTCGTCCATCTTTTCAGAGTCGGAAGAGGCTTTTCTCCATTTGTTTCAGCACCCAAGGCAGTCGACATACTCCCAGAGAAATGCACACTCACTGCCAGCTATTATGTTGGAACAGTTTTGCTCAAAGTGGCTGGGTCTTTCTGTGAGCAGCGTGTTGATGTCCAAATGGACGCCAGCCCGAATGGACGCCGGCGACTATTCGGGCAGCAAAATAGATGTCCAAATGGACGCCAGCCGGAATGGTCGCCGGCGACCATTTGGGTCTACCTTTGAAGCCCGAATGGTCGCCAGTTGCTGCCTTATAAAAACTTCATGGGCTTCCCTATCATAGCTCTCTCTCTCTCTCTCTCTCTCTCTCTCTCTCTCTCTCTCTCTCTCTCTCTCTCTCTCTCTCTCTCTCTCTCTCTCTCTCTCTCTCTCTCTCTCTCTCTCTCTCTCTCTCTCTCTCTCTCTCTCTCTCTCTCTCTCTCTCTCAATGTTTTTAGTCCCCGAGCCGAAGGTTCGGGGAACTATTGTTTCTGTCCGGTCCGTCCGGTGTCCGTCCGTCCGTCCGGCTATTCGTCCGTTTTTCTCAAAAACTATTCAGTCTATCATCATCAAATTTGGCATACTAGTTTGACAAAATGCAAGCTATCCACTGATGTATTTAGTTTTACATTACCAGCTGTGCCCTAGGCCCTTTGTGTCACAGGCACGCCGTTTTTCTCAAAAACTATTCAGTCTATCATCATCAAATTTGGTATACTAGTTTGCCAAGATGCAAACTGGTGCATTTAGTTTTACATTACCCGCTATGTCCTAGGCCCTTTGTGTCGCAGGCCCGCCGTTTTTCTCAAAAACTATTCAGTCTATCATCATCAAATTTGGTATACTAGTTTGCCAAGATGCAAGCTATCCACTGATGTATTTAGTTTTACATTACCCGCTGTGCCCTAGGCCCTTTGTGTCACAGGCCCGCCGTTTTTCTCAAAAACTGTTCAGTCTATCACCATCAAATTTGGTATACTAGTTTGCCAAGATGCAAACTATCCACTGGTGTACTTAGCTTTACATTACCCGCTATGTCCTAGGCCCTTTGTGTCGCAGGCCCGCCGTTTTTCTCAAAAACTATTCAGTCTATCACCATCAAATTTGGTATACTAGTTTGCCAAGATGCAAACTATCCACTGATGTATTTAGTTTTACATTACCCAATGTGCCCTAGACCCTTTGTGTCACAGGCCCGCCGTTTTTCTGAAAATCTATTCAGTCTATCATCATCAAATGTGGTATACTAGTTTGCCAAGATGCAAGCTATCCACTGATGTATTTAGTTTTACATTACCCACTGTGCCCTAGGCCCTTTGTGTCACAGGCCCGCTATTTCCCACTTCTTTCCGGCCGTCCATCCGTCCGTGTGTGCGTCCTGTTTTCAGTTCTCAATCCATCCGTCCATGCGTGCGTCCTGTTTTCAGTTCTCAATGGTCTCCCCGCTGTGTGTACAGCCGACACATTCCGATTTCGGAGTAGCTCGTTGATGCACTTGTTGTTTCTGTCTCTGTCCTTGTCTCTCTTTCTCTCCGCCTGACTCGGTCTCTGTCTCTCAATTCTATGTCTGTGCATCCATCTCTATCTTCTTTCCTGTCTCTATCTCCATCTCTGTCTGTTTTTATGTTAGTATGTCTGTCTGACTGTCTGTCTGTCTTTGTTCCTCTATGTCTATCCCTCTCTGTCTCTCTCATAGCCTCTGTTTCCCTTCGCCTGCCTCTGTGTCTGCTCTCAAATCTCTATGTCTGTGTTACGGGAAATTTTGGAATTCGGGATTCCCGGGGAAAATCGGAATTCTGATTTTTCCCGGGAAAATTCCGAATTTTCCCAAGGCTGGGAAGATTCCGAATCTTCCCGGGAAGATTCCGAATTTTCCCGGGAAGATTCCGAATTTTCCCAAGCAAGTATCTGCATGCCATACAAAACGATTCAGTTACAATTCAAAAACATTTAGAGTCCAAATTATTTTGTAGTGATCACAATGCACTTAACACAAATACATTAGGAATTCCTGCACAAACATACCTAATTATCAATGATGGATTTGTACCTAATAATGTTGAATATTCCACATCAAATACAGCTAAGAAAGAGATGCTTTATTGGTAAATTACTGTATGAAATATAAATAGGGTATCAATTATATCAGATTTTTGCGATACCTTTCCATGACAAGTTCTTTGCAGGTGTTCCATAAACTTTTGTGAAGACATGTGAGTGTTTAATTTGATAACAAAAATGACAGGACTTAAAAATCGCGCGAGGGCACATCTCTTCATATACCTCGCTGCCTGTAGGTGTCTGTCTCACCGGTTCATCTGTATGAATATGAGTCACAATGTTGTATTGCTTCGCTTCACACTACGAGACAATAAAAACATCTCTCTCTCTCTCTCTCTCTCTCTCTCTCTCTCTCTCTCTCTCTCTCTCTCTCTCTCTCTCTCTCTCTCTCTCTCTCTCTCTCTCTCTCTCTCTCTCTCTCTCTCTCTCTCTCTCTCTCTCTCTCTCTCTCTCTCTCTCTCTCTCTCTCTCTCTCTCTCTCTCTCTCTCTCTCTCTCTCTCTCTCTCTCTCTCTCTCTCTATATTAGTTATAGGTCGTGTGCGCGCGCGCGCTTGCGTGTGTGTGTGTGTGCACACATGCGTGAGTGCGTGCATGTGTGCGTGTGTAAATATGTGCGCTTGTGTGCACGTGCGTAATTGCGTAACTATGGTTGGGTCTAAGCTTATATTTATAACATGTGTTATGATTTATGTTTTACATTGTTTGGATTTTGTTATGTTTGACTGTTATATACAGCATTATGAATCATTTGGATATTATTGTTTATTATAATTATTATAATTATTATAATTATTATAATCATTATCATATAATTATTACTTTTGTTTGTTAATATTCCTGTCGTCATTCTTGATGATGTAATGCTTATTCAGTTCATCCACATTCAACATTTCAAGTTTCAAGTTTTCCTCTGTCACACACAATTCATGTAACTTCGATGTAAGCTTGGGAACATTCGGAATTTTCCCGGGGAAAATCAGAATTCTGAATTTTCCCGGGAAGATTCTGATTTTTCCCGGATTCCAATATTTCTCGTGACATCTACATACATGTCTGTCTTTGTATTTGTCTTCTCTTCCGTCTCTATCTCCATCTCTGTCTGTCTCTCTCGAAACTTTCTGGCTATCGATCTGTTTGTCTGTTGACTGTCTGTCTCTCTGTCTCTGTCTCTCTCTTTCTGTCTGTCTCTCTCTACGCCTTCCGCATGTTTCACACTGTCTATCTCTCTCAGTATATGTCTCTCTGTCTCCTGCCCCCGTCTTATCTCTCTGTCTCTCTCTACGTTAGGGTAAGGTGCTTAATATGATAGAAGAATTAGGATTAGCGGACGTATGGAGGGACTGAAGAAAACCGACTCCTTTAAAACAAAGTCGCCTTGACTTCTTTCTTCTCTCCGACTATCTTTACTCTTTTGTTGAGGAAGTGGACATTCAGCATGGCTATCGTTCTGACCGGTAATGCTGGTGCTGAAATTCGGACAGGAAAAGGGCCGTAAAACGTTTTGGAAATTTAATAGTTCGTTACTTCAAGAAAACAGTTTGTAGAAGAGACAAACAAAGTTATTGACTCTGTGACAAGAGGAATATGCAGCCACGCGCAGCCACGCACTACAACACTGAGGAAGTACAAGATATACCCGCATCAGAACTGCAGCTTACCGTAGCCGATCACGTTTTTCTTGACTTTCTTCTCATGAAGATTAGTGCTAAGACGATCGAATTTGCGTCGTTAAGAAAAAAGCTTCAAAAGAAAACGAAACAACGTTAGAAAACAAAATTAGATTAATAGAAAAGAAAGAAAATAAGAGTGAAGAAGATATACAAAATATACAAACTCTGAGTCAAGAGTTAACTGCAATTAGGGAAAAGAAAATGGAAGCGAGCTAGGTGGGTGGCGGAGGGCGAAAAGATATCAAAATATTTTTGTAATTTAGAGAAAAGGCATTATGTCAGTAAACACATCCCTCACCTATTGACAGATAATGGGGAATCAATGAAAGATCCTATTAAATAAGGTTAGAGGTTAAAAACGTTTATGAAAATATTTTCAAGGAAAGAAAAGTATCCGATTGTAAAATTGATGACTTAGTTAATGAAGTTCCAAAGTTCTCTCCAGAGGAACAGTTAGACATTGAAGGTGAAATCACCCTTGAAGAGGCCGGAGAAGCACTTAAAAATATGAAGAACGGGAAAAGTCCCGGAACAGATGGCCTTACTCCCGAATTCTTTAACTTTTTCTGGAGACGGCTGGGGGATTTTGTTGTTAGGGCTTTAAATAAATCTTTTAGAGAATGACAGCTATGTTAGCACTCAGAAGGAGGGTATCATAACTTGTATTCCAAACAGTGATAAACCAAGACATTTAATTAAAAATAAACTGGCGTCCTATTTCTTTATTAAATACGGTTTACAAAATAGGATCTTCATGCATAGCACATAGAATAAAGTCAGTCCTGCCAAACTTAATCAGTGAAGACCAGACAGGTTTTATTAAACACAGATTTACTGGTATGCGACTTATCTATGACATTATTGACTATTTAAATACTAAGCAGAAGCCTGGCATGTTGATCTGTATTGATTTCGAAAAAGCTTTCGATTCTTTGGATTGGGGTTTTATGCTTAGAACAGTAACATCTTTTGGATTTGGTAGTGACATATGTCGATGGATTGAAACATTTCATAAAGACATTAAAACCACTGTTACAGTTAATGGTAAATGCTCAGACTGGTTTAGTATACTTAGAGGATGTAGGCAGGGTGACCCCTTGTCTCAATCTATTCATTCTTTCAGCAGAGATCTTAGCAATAATGATAAGGGGGAAGAATAATAATATTAAAGGAATACAATTACACACAGAGACACAGAGCACAAACTATCACAATTTGCAGACGATACGTATATTTTAAATGAAGAAACTATGGCAACATTAGACCGCTTTGGTAAAGCTTGTGGCAGCGCAAAATGTTACAAAGTGGCAAAATGTTACAGTTGTAACATTTTGATGCCTTGTAGCATTTTGCGCGGAAAGTCCTGCGGCAAAATGTTACAATTCGTTATAACATTTTGCGTGGAAAGCCTGCGCGAAATGTTTCAATTTTGTTACAAATGTAACATTTTGCGCGAGGCGCCTGGGGTGCCAAGCGCAGTTTGCTACAATTGTAACATTTTGTGCGAGGCGCCTGTTACACTACAATTTGTTGTAACGGTACAATTTGTCGTAAGTTGTACCGCACTTCACGGTACAATTTGTCGTAACGGTACAATTTGTCGTAATTACGACAAATTGTACCGCACCTCACGGTACAATTTGTCGCAACGGTACAATTTGTCGTAATTACGACAAATTGTGCCTCTGTGTTACCTTTTTTTTGTCTACCGCAGCACAATTTGTCGTTAACCTGCAATACCGTAAAATACACTGTAGTTATGTAGGTGTATCATATACACTGTATACACTGTAGGTATATCATATACCAATCGAGGTCAAGGTCAAGGTCAAGAAAATATATGGACCCTGAAAATTGCAGGGTCGTTTTTTTCTCTTTTGTCTGTCCTAAGGATATCTTATGAAAGAGGTGATAGAATTGCTTCAAATTTTGTGTGGTGGTGTGCCACCTTAATGGAAATATACCCGAACATGAACTATTAAGCTCAAGGTATGACCTTGAAATTCAAAATTCTATTTTCAGGCATATCTCCGGCACTGGTCGGCAATGGTTGAGCTTCAAATCGTTATGTCAATTTTGTGTTATATTTAGAGTGAATCCAAACGAGTTAAAAAATATTCGTTACATCAGTTGTTGGAGTTCATTCATTTAGTTTTAGTTTTTAATTAAAAAAGTTATCATATCTTTCCCGTTTAAATTGTAGGCCAGCTATGAAAACAAGCCTTTCCTGGGACAATAAGGTAAAACTCTGGCATGAAATTGCATGATGTCATGGATTTCCCTTCTTTCTCTTATTGTTTTCTTTATTTTAATTTTCTATGGGAGAAGGGAGGGTCCCATAACCCTGTATGCCCCCAGATCCGCCCCTGGGTTTATGTGTTTTAGGTCTGCAGTTATTTTGAACTGACTATGATTACATAGAACTTAAATGCAATTGTTTGGAAGCAGGAATTCCAGCATGTTTACAGAAACTAAAACAATGTTGATGAGTTCTTTCACACAGACAGGCAGGCAGATGGATACACGCAAACATACACACACACACACACACACACACACACACACACACACACACACACACACACACACACACACACACACACACACACACACACACACACACTCACATCATTAAATTACACACTACTCGCACGGCTATATGCATGCATGCAAGTGTACAAACACATTTGCATACATGTGAGGTAAACATGGAAATACTATACAACAAGAAAATAAAATAATAAAAAGGCAAGTGTGTCTGTGTGGCTGAAGCACAAAACGGGCTTTATAATTCCGCCGTTTCTTAACCGAATCGCTTCAATTTTTCTGTCACGCTTTCTGTGGCCGGGGCAAAGCCTGGCAGCAAATTTGAAGAGAATCGGGAGAGCGCGTCACTGTCAGAGCAGCGCCAACGGGAAACGGGGCCTTATAACTCCGCCGTTTCTTAACCGAATCGCTTCAAATTTGCTGTACTCAGCGTGACCAGTACTTGGCCTTACCGTTACTAGGCGTTACCGGTACTAGGCGTTACTCGACGTTGCGCTAGTAAATATAAAACAACAAGAATAAATGCAGATGTTAAGCAGTGAACGTGTGTTTAATCCAGGCCGCCAGCATGCAAAATTTGACAGTGCGCTAGACACACGACAGCCCCTTCTGTGACCTATCTTTGTAATACAATCTTTTGTGGAATGGCCAAATGCGTGCAATGATTGAAAGGATATGATGTCATTAAGAACTTCTTGTGTTTGGCAATCTTGTTGACGACATTAGTGACGATTGACGATGGTGATTCTTGTGCTCATGCTCAAGTGGATGAAAGGAGAGGTGGAGAGAAAGAGAGAGAGAGAGAGGGGGGGGGGGGGGGGGGGGGGGGGGGGGGGAGAGGGGGGGGGGAGAGAGAGAGACAGGGAATCAGAGAGAGAGAGAGACAGGGGGTGGGGAAGAAAGTGAAAGAAAGTAGACAGACAGACAGACAGACAGACAGACAAAAAGAGTGCGAGAGACCGCACAGACAGACGGACAGACAATCAGCGGACAAGATACACACAGACCTAGACACAGAAAACTTAAGTTCATACCACTAACGTGATTCATGAAGGGAGAAATAAGCTCATACTAAAAATGCGCTGCATATTTAAATGGTTGTGATAAGGAAGAAGATGACGATGATAATGGTGATGATGGTGATGGTGATGATGACAATGACAATGATGATTACCATGATAACATTGTTACCTCCAAACTGATTTAACAACTTGTGCTTGCTTTGAACTTGCCCTATTAGGCGGTTAATGGCAAAGAAATAGCAAAACCGATACTGAGGATGAATGCAACATAATGAATAGCAATTTTATTATTTTCTTGGCATCATTAATACTCTTTATCATAAACCAACCTAGTTAACAACAATCTATGCATGAAGTAATCAACTGTGTCAAGTCCTAATTTTGGGGCAGATTACCACTGATTCAACATTCTGATGAGGTTGTGCAAAGAATAAAGAATTTAAAAAATATATGATTTTCTGCACACAAAAATAAATGTTCCTTTGCACAATAGTGTTTTATTTGCAAAACACTACCAATAAAAGCAAATACATTGACTAATGCTTTCTGGGATTCTGTACCTTCAATACAATTTACGCACGCTTAGTATGCGCGTGGTAGCGAAAGGGTTAATTCAGGAAACATTATCACCAAAAATGTCCTGCCACTGAAAACATGGAATGAAAATTTGTAAAGGCACACAACTCTCATAAATTGCAACAAATCTCAAGTTTCCAGCTAAGAAACAAACTTAAATTCAATTAGGCCTATATTCTGCTTCAGCTTCTCAAAATATTTGGTTTAAAATCCCACCCTTTTCATGGGAAACGTTTTGTCTGATTAACAGGAAATTAAGTGTCATTAAAAATGCTACCCTGATGAAATAATGGGGTTCTTTTGTTTGATGAAAAGATAAAATTAATGCTACTAACATTGTTTTGGTATGCACCGGCGTGTGCGTGTGCTCCTCTTTCTATCTCGCTAAAGGTTATAACAGTTCATTCCCCTTTTCTAAACTTATCTATTGTGCATGTTATAATTTTAGTAAATGCGCATGTCTGTAGCTATGCTCCTACTACCTGATATTGTAAAATTGTCAATTGATTACTTGTCTAACTATGATTTATGTGTGTAAAAGGAATTGTGAGAATGTTGATTTCTATGTCATGTTGTCCTTGTTCTTTGGATTTGTTACATTGTTTACTTTTGAATCATTTGAGTTAGTTTTGTAATTTATTTATCTATTTATTCATTTCATATGTCATTATTTTAGAGGACCTGATCAAAATAAGCTATTTCTGCTTACTCAGTTTATCCTCATTAAAAAGTTCGAGTTCGAGTTCGAGTTCGAGTTCGCTCGCTCACTCAAATCCATCTCTCTCTCTCTCTCTCTCTTTCTCTCTCTCTCTCTCTCTCTCTCTCTCTCTCTCTCTCTCTCTCTCTCTCTCTCTCTCTCTCTCTCTCTCTCCTCTCATCTCTCTCTCTCTCTCTGCTCTCTCTCTCTCTCTCTCTTCTCTCTCTCTACTCTCTCTCTCTCTCTCTCTCCTCTCTCTCTCTCTCTCTCTCTCTCTCTCTCGCCAGAGAGAGAGAGAGAGAGAGAGAGAGAGAGAGAGAGAGAGCTAGGGTAAATAGTAATCTAGGAAATGACATGTCAAGTTACGATTTTTTTTCACGCTACAGATACGGTCCATGGATCAAAATGCCAGTTGTAAAACTGAAGGGGTGGATGGGTGGGGGGAGGGGCTCGATGGAACTACAGAAAGATGAAAGGAATAATGCGGGGAAAGGGAAGACGTAATGGAGTGGGAGTGGGGGGAGAGAAAATACAGTCCTCTTGTAATAGAAGTGGGAGAGGAAGTAAAATATGGAACGAGGTTTATCAATAATCTACTTTGGCAGTTATATGTGTGTGTCTGTCTGCGTGCGTATGTTGTGTGTGAGTGTAATTGTATGTGTATCCTCTATGTGGTCAATCCGTGCAACTCAGTTGCTATGGCGAAAGATGAAAAATGAGTCGGTGTCAATAAATGTGTGTGTGTGTGTGTGTGTGTGTGTGTGTGTGTGTGTGTGTGTGTGTGTGTGTGTGTGTGTGTGTGTGTGTGTGTGAGAGAGAGAGAGAGAGAGAGAGAGAGAGAGAGAGAGAGAGAGAGAGAGAGAGAGAGAGAGAGAGAGAGAGAGAGAGAGAGAGAGAGAGAGAGAGAGAGAGAGAGAGAGAGAGAGAGAGAGAGAGAGAGAGAGAGAGAGAGAGACTCGACTCGACTCGACTCGAAAATTTTAATGAATAGGCCTCACTGCCCGTATCATGTGGGAGGGGGGGGAGGGGGATTACATAAGGCATAATAACATTATTATCAAAACATTCCATAATTGGAAATGCAAACACAAACAACCAAGGAAATAATGAATAGACAAACAAACCAACACACCAAATACATGGATGACTAAACACAGAAATAAGTAAATAATTAGTTAAACAATTAAATAAATAGAATACCCACCATCTTATTCAACAGTTAAACA
>JAGGCT020002512.1:15000-25000 GCA_017654935.2 Phymorhynchus buccinoides | reverse complement strand
TCCACGCACCCATCACGCTGCCACTACGTTGTACCCGTTCTCACTACGATCCCGCCACGTTTCCTTTTTCACCACGTCCTTGCTACGTTTGTTTTGAGCATGTTCAAAATGCGCGTTGCATAAACGCAGCCTACCACGCTTTCCACACTCCTACCATATGGAAAGCCAAATACCTTAAGCCCGTTTAGAAACGCGGGGGGAATTTCGCCCGCAAATATGGAAAGCCAAATACCTCAAACCCGATTCTAAAATGCGCCCGTGTTTTAGCAAAAGTGCGCGCGCGTTTTAGCAAAACTGCTTGCCCATATTGATGCTGATCTTGATCTCTTGATCTCTTGATCTGTTCTCTGGTTCTTCCTAGGTTGGACTATGGCAATGCTCTCCTGGCTGGGTGTCCAAAACGTTGCATAGATAAACTTCAAAGAGTCCAAAATTCGGCCGCGAGGCTTGTGTTCAAGGCGAATAAACGAGATCATATCACTCCTTTACTGCAGTCCCTACATTGGCTTCCTATTGAGGCACGCATCAAATACAAACTGTCAATACTTTGCCACAAATTCTTCTCAGGATCTTCCCCAGTTTACATTTCAAACCTTCTATCTGTTTACTCTCCCGCTCGATCTCTTCGTTCTCCAACTGACCACTTCACCCTCTGCATTCCAAAAGTCCGAACAAAGTCCTTTGGAGAAAGAGCTTTCTCCTTCTCTGCTCCAACTCAGTGGAATTCTCTTCCTAAACCTGTCCGCGAAATCCCATCAGAGTCTTCTTTCAAAAAAGCATTGAAAACTCACCTCTTCCGGTTGTATTTTCCCAACTAAAAGTCTATGCCACGCCCTTCTGACTTGTCTCTCTCGGTCTCTCTCTCTCCTCTCTCTCTCTCTCTCTCTCTCTCTCTCTCTTCTCTCTCTCTCTCTCTCTCTCTCTCTCTCTCTCTCTCTCTCTCTCTCTCTCTCTCTCTCTCTCTCTCTCTCTCTCGATCTCTCTGTGTTTCTGTCACATTCACACACTCTCTGTGTTTGTCACATTCCCTCTCTGTCTCTCTCTGTCTCTCTCTCTCCCTCTCTCTCTCTCTCTCTGTCTGTCTTACTTTTTTTTTTTTTTTTTTTTTCTTTTCCATCCCCTTTTCTCATCCACCCCACCCCCCTTCTGCCGTTGACTTGCCCGTGTTTTGGTCTTGCGGTCAGTCAACAGCGTCCAGTTCTCTGTGTGTGTGTGTGTGTGTGTGTGTGTGTGTGTGTGTGTGTGTGTGTGTGTGCGTGTGCGTGCGTGTGTGCGTGTGCGTGCGCGTGTGCGAGCGCGCGCGCGCGTGTGTGTGTGTGTGTGTGGGTGGGTGGGTGTGTGTGTGCGTGCGCGTGCGCCTGTGGGTGTGGATGTTGGCGTGTAAGTGTACCGTATGTTATTATTGTATTGTTGTTTCTGTGCAGTCATATTTTAAAAGTTGTATATTTCCCATAGTTTTCGTGTGACGTGCTGTTTTATATTGTCTTAATTGATAAATGTTTTTAGTCAATTTGTGATTTTATGTATGACACTTTAATATGATGCTGTTAACTATCTGTTTTTTTTGTTTTTGTTTTTGTTTTTAGTTTATAAAAAAAAAAGGATTTGTAATGCATTTATATTGTTGTAAAGCGCGATGAGCCCATTGTGGGGTATCGCGCTATATAAGTATCCCCTATTATTATTATTATTATGCTGATTGGTCGAAAATTTTCTGCGCGCGCGGAGCCGTAAACGCCGCGCCGTTCCAAAGTCCGCGCGCAGATTCTAAATTGGGGTCACACTTTTGCTTTGAACCTAAAAACTTGGATCAGAAAATTTACTGAAACGAAAGTGTTTATTAATTGACGCCCTCGGGGTTATCGCTCTTCGCTGGTGGCCTGTTTTCGCGCGCCATTATTATGCCTCTCTATCTGTCTGTCTCTTTGTCTCTCTCTCTGTCTCTCCCTCCCCGTCTCTGTCTCCCTCTCTCTCTCTCTCTGCCCCCCCCCCCCCCCCCCCGTGCCTCTCCTCTCTCACTGTCTCTCTTTCTCCCACTGTGTGTGTCTCTCTCTCTCTTGTCTCTCTCTCTCGCTGTCTCTCCCTCTCTCAGTCTCTGTGTCTTTGTTTATCTCGCTGAGGAGGGAGAGAGACAGAGACAGAGAGAGACACACCCACACAGAGATACAATGTGTGTGGAGAACGTTAAAAGAGCGATTGTACTAAGTTTTACAAAATGAATGGGAGTTAACAGCAAAATGCATGAAAGTCACAGACCATTCGAATGTAGTAGTAGTAGTGGTAGATCAGATAAGCCGTTAAGCTTTTAATATAGTTCCATCGAATACATAAGTATAACAACAAATAATGGGACAAGGTGTATTGCGTCAATTTTCCTAATACCAAAAAATATTGTCAAAGCTTCTAAAAATACTGAAATGTCTAATATGTCTTATGCTGACTTTGAATCAACATGGCTTTGCTATCAACCATTGGTTGACATGTAAACCGCTGTAACATGAGAGGATAGAAACTCTTTGGTAATGATAGTGTAAGAGGAGAATATGGCAATTTAGTTTTGTGTTTTAATTTGGAAGTGATCCTATCGCAGGCTCTCTCTCTCTCTCTCTCTCTCTCTCTCTCTCCTCTCTCTCTCTCTCTCTCTCTCTCTCTCTCTCCCTCTCTCTCTCTCTCTCTCTCTCTCTCTCTCTCTCTCTGCTCTCTCTCTCGTCCTCTCTCTCTCTCCTCATCTCTCCTCTCTTCTCTCTCTCTCTCATTTTGAATGTTTAAAGATGAGTGTGTAAAGTAGGATTGGGTTTTATTTTCCCGTGTGTATGCGCTTACTTTACACATTTTGAATGTTAATAATGAGTATAGGTTTGATTTTGTTATTGATGTGTTACAATATAGGGATGTGGGTTTTTTTTGCATGCTTTACATTACTTTGTATGTGTTTATTTTTGCTTTCCATTTTCTACTTTTATATATGTATTCTGTCCAGAGGGCTGGATGTAAAAAAGCATGTTATTGCTTACTCTATTACCCTCTATAAATAAAATTCATTCAATTCAATTCAATTCAATTCTCTCTCTCTCTCTGCGTAGCTTTATCTGTGTCTGTCTTTGTGTCAGCCTAGTTGTGCTCATGGTGATGGTTTGTAAGTTGCATGTAGTCAGTGCGTTTCAGACGAACATCAATAACAGGATCTACAGTCTTTTCCTAATCATTTCTTACTTATCCATGTGTTCTGTTTTGTTTTTCTGTATTGTTGATTCTCATATTATCACATTTACAGTTTTGTTGGTATTAGAGCAGCATGCCTAAATATGATACATGTCATTATTTTGGGTGCATTTGTTTCTTCATACGCACTGCCCTCGTTTGCGCAATTGTAAAAGTTCTCTTTTGGTTTCATAAAAATCAATTTAAAAACCTGAAAAAGAAAAGAAAAAGAACAAAAAGAACGGTTGTGACGTAAGTGTCCCGCGCAACCCGCTTTCTTTATTTCTTATCTACACCCCCCCCCCCCCTCCCCTCCCCACCCCCCACCCTCTCTCCTTTTCATTTCTCGACCAACCGCCACGTTAATTGCCCGGCTGCTTCAAACGAACGCCGATTAAGGCAGTTATCTCTTTGAACCCCGATCTCCATTACCCATCACAAGAAAGTGACAACCACGGTCGGGCCCCTTTGAAACCCTTCCTTTCCGAGCACGAGAAGGATTTGAATGTCGGCACGTGATAAGGATGTAACTGGCGCGTGATTATTCGGTACTAGTATGCATAAAATTATAGCATCATCTTGTGATGTGTCGACTGCTATAAACCAATGACAGGCTTTCATTGTTTGAAAGTGAAGGCTATAATTGGAGTGGTGAGAAAAAGTTTTCACACAAGACGCTGAAACGTAGCTAGAGCAACACTCACAACCAGTCATAATAAGCCCACTAGTAAGTATTATTGATGGCTGGTGATTGAGATTTGTTTTTTGTTTGATCCTATTTTTGATCTAGATCCTATGTTCAATGATGAATAAGGAGTAGATAGATATGTTATTGAAAAGAAGTGGTAAACATTCTGTTCTATTTATGCACACTGATTATTTGTGTGTGTGTGTTTTTTGACTTTAACACTTTTGGTACCAGAACCGGAGTTTATGCCTACTAACCCTTTTGTCTATTTTTAGTAGGAAACCTATGGGCCGCAATCTTGCACTTTATGATACCATTCCTTTCCAGGTGTTGGATGGAGAGTGATGTTGTCTTGATCACCTTTTATGTTTTACTGATCTCAGTTTGTTAACTGAAATTCAGTTTATTTATTAACTAGTGCTATTGTACAAGGGAAGCCTTCTAGCCGGTTGGGATTCACTAATTCCCTGCCGACTGAAGCCCCTTGTCTCTAAGCCATAGAGATCTACATCCACCTTCTCCTGTGATTATCAGCAGGGCATCATGGGCCGGACGATCATCCCGGACTCACAAGCACCAAGACGGGAAAGACGCCCCGCACCCAGAATCCGCGAGGAGACCACGCCTGAACCGTGCCATCCCGCGAAGCCGTAACCGGAACGACTGGGAGCTACTCTCACCTGAAGAGCAAGCCCAGACAACCCAGCACTCGCCGATCACTACGGAGGAACTTGACAAGAGCTAAGTTTACCAGGACCGCGCCAATCACTTGAACTTTCCTCCGGACAATGAAGATTAGTGACCCTTCTCGCTTGGGGCTAACCTTCTAGAAAGACAAAAGTCTTGTAAATCCTTTCGGATTTCATTGTTTTTATCCATATATATATTATTTTGTTTTGGCGCCATTGAGCTGCTTTATTATTATTGTTGCATAATCTTATGCAGATTTTGGGAGTAAATAAAATACAAGTGTCAAATAATCCTGAACCCTTTGGTCAGACTGATGAGAGTGGGAGTCTTGTAATTTCATGTAAAACCCTACTTCTCTCTGTCTGCCATTTAGAGCAATTCAACCACTTGTATTTCTTACAACCATACGAGCCAGAACCCGGGCACAAATATAAATTTATTAGATGAAAAGGGGCCGGGAAAGTTGCTCATCTCCCATACCCTAGAGAAGTGGGTTAAAGGCAAATTTTCTACTTGAAAATTTAAAACACTAAAAGTCTCCCCTAGGGACTTAGCCTTTTAACCCATTACCTCGTCACAACGGTAATCAGAAGAAAAAAACCTTACATGTTTTGTAGAATCCTCCAAGCGGTTTTGAATGTGTTAGTATTAGATCAATGAGTAACTCATTCTATAAGTCAGCAACGTGGATGCTGGAACAAGTTTTCCTTATAGTTAGTATTAAACCTCCGCCGAATTGCTTCTATCCGCCATCTCCTCTCAGAAGATACCACAAAGACTATTGTCTGCGCATTTGTACTATCCCGCCTTGATTATTGTAATGCTCTCTTGTCTGGCTCCCCCTCTCATCTCATCAACAAACTTCAAAAAGTTCAAAATCATGCTGCCCGTCTCATCTTCCGCTCTTCTAAATATGACCATATAACTCCATTGCTTTGTTCTCTCCACTGGCTCCCTGTTCAGCAAAGAATATCCTACCAGATTGCCTCTCTCTGCTACAAATCTATCGAGTCTTCCTGTCCTGAATACCTCACTGATCTGTTACATCTCTACACACCGTCTCGAGCTCTGCGTTCCTCATCTGACACCCGTCTCTATTGTATCCCCACTGTCCGCACTAAAACCTATGGTCAACGCTCTTTCTCCTATCAAGCTCCTGTTACTTGGAATCAGTTGCCTCGCTCTCTCAGATACTCATCCTCTCTGCCCACATTCAAACGCCATCTCAAAACTCATCTGTTTCCTAAATAACTACTAATCCCTTCCTTCATGACTTGGTGTGTGCATGTCTGAGAGTGAACGTCTGCGCTTGGTGAGCGCATAAATTGTCTATGTGGGTGGGTGTCCGCGTGTGTGGGTGTGGGTGTAATTCTGTGTTTGTTTGTCTGACCGTCTTTGGGTGTTTGTGTAATTTTTATTTCCCATTCTTTATGCTATATGTTAAATATTATTATATGTGGTGTTATATGTGTATATTATATTTTTATATTGTAAACGCCTAGGGCATTACATTGATTAGGCGTGCTCAATTTCTAATAATAATAATAATAATAATAATAATAATAATAATAATAATAATAATAAAGACTTTACCAAAAGCATTCCTTGTTAGATTGTATTAAGGTGAATCAGATAATGTTTTTGACTAACAATACTTGTTGAAGTCTGTTCCAGTTTTTAAAAATTAAATACTTTATATTAGGCCTCAATGAGAACACCCCCACCCCACCCTAATTCTTCTTCCTTTGAGTGAAAACGAATGTCCAAATTGAATTACACGCACCCTGATAAATACTTGAACCTTCCAGAGCCTTGAACCAGAATCAGGGAGACAGACATACAGACAGAAAGACAGACAGAGAGGAAGACCAACAGAGACAAGGGAGGATAACTTTCCTGGCAGATAATTATAACCAAATTATGACTCAGAAAATGAACGTTCAGTTTGGGTACATGTGAAAATTGGAAGTTAGAGTAACTTCCCTCACAGCTTTTTTCTGATAACCTCCCAACATATGTAGGAGGATAAGGGGGCGGGGGAGAGTGGGGATGGGGCAAGAGCGGGCTGTAGGTAGGGGGGGGGGGGGGAGGAGTGGGAGGAGAGTAGTTTGCGTGAACATCATTTTAAACAGAGCTATGTTTGTTTATGTGTGACTTCAGTCATTGAATGTATAGGGGTAAACTGTTTGGAGAAGATCATCTGTTCTCTTTTCGTTGATCTTTCTCCCTGTTTGTCCTTTTTTGTCTGTGTGTCTGTCTATCTGTGTCTGAACGGTGTAACTATAAGTCAAAAATTAGTATTGAACATATTTGCATCGGATTTTGTGGATGGCTAGAAGAATATTCCACTGCAATTTCACACGAACTAGGATAACGAATGAATGAAAAATGGTGTTTTACGTTCTCTCGGTCATAGACACATATGGGACAGTTGTAAATACAAAGAATTGTGGGAGCAATATTGGAGGCAATGCCCAGAGGCAGTGCAATACCAGTAAAGTCCCGATCTTTTAAAACAATACAGATAGGTGTAGCAGTAACCACGCCTCGGTTATACCTCATCGGCTATGGTACTGCCACAATAGTAATACGAACTAGGATAATGAAATCGTCGAATGTTCAAAAGAGGGTATAGGCAGGCCCTACTGAATTTTGTTTTGTTAAAGAAGATTTGCTCTACGCATTCTCTCTCTCTCTCTCTCTCTCTCTCTCTCTCTCTCTCTCTCTCTCTCTCTCTCTCTCTCTCTCTCTCTCTCTCTCTCCCTCTCTCTCCCCCCACCCTCTCTCTCTCTCTCTCTCTCTCTCTCTCTCTCTCTCGCCTAACATATTATTATTGTTAAATAAAGTTTTTCAGTATTCAGTGTTCCCTCTCTCTCTCTCTCTCTCTCTCTCTCTCTCTCTCTCTCTCTCTCTCTCTCTCTCTCTCTCTCTCTCTCTCTCTCTCTCTCTCTCTCTCTCTCTCTCTCTCTCTCGCGTTGAGAGAGTGATCGTTGATCGTTGATCTCTCTCTCTCTCTCTCTCTCTCTCTCTCTCTCTCTCTCTCTCTCTCTCTCTCTCTCTCTCTCTCTCTCTCTCTCTCTCTCTCTCTCTCTCTCTCTCTCTCTCTCTCTCGTCATTAACGTAATGTATTACAACCGATTAAAAAGTTAAAAGTTAAGTAAGAGTTTTTTCTCTTTGGCTTCAATAATTTTTTTATTAAGTTCAACACGGCATATACATAAATACATTAGCGAAGGAAAGAGCAACAGCAAGCTTCGAGCTTATAGCGTGCTCACTATCAACATGAATATTACATATTATGACGACTGTTGACAAAATATAAGATATATTAGTAGTTTTTCTCTTTGATCTTCAGTACCAACCTCCCCTCATCTCACCCCACCCCCGCCCCCAATTTCCATATGTGTAGAAACAAGCCAAACCACTGAGCTTATTTGCTCGTCATTTTAAAGACCCAACACGTCACGTGTCAAAACCATGCTTTTCACGTGTTTTCCCTCTTATAGCTGGTAAGAAATCTAAAAAGAATCTTCCAAGCATAAGAGGGAACGTGACACGTGACGTGGGGGGTCTTTAAGAGATTCTAAAAATGGCTTCCGGGATTATTTTGGGATTCTCATTTGGGATGAAGTTTGCTTTGAAAATTGTGGAAAATATTAATCGATATTATAAAAAAAAGATAAGCAGTCATACACATGCACCTACACACGAAATACATTAAGATAAAACAAAATAAAATAAAATCCACTCTCCCATAATCGCGCGCAAGTATGCATGTAAGCTTATTGTAGGCATGTCTCTCGGATCCGACTATGACTGCCAGATAGCAGAGGGGACAGCCGCTATTCCGGCAGGCTGGGCTACTAATTTTTTTTATAGTGGAGAAGCCTTGACCAGGGCACATCTCCACTCTCTCGGCCAAAGGAAGTTGACGAAAGGTGGGGAAGATCCCCAAAGACCAACCAATCCCTTTGGCTGCAGCACTAGAGCCAGTGCAAATGCCCCTCTAGATTGATGGGAGAGAGAGAGAGAGAGAGAGAGAGAGAGAGAGAGAGAGAGAGAGAGAGAGAGAGAGAGAGAGAGAGAGAGAGAGAGAAGGGGGGTGTTTTATTCAGAAAAAGGTCAAAACCTAACATAAGACGCCAGCATTTTACATGATTATAATACACAAGTAAAATAAGGAATGACTACACATACAACCATCACACCTGCCCTCAGCACACCCGATGAAGATTCTATGAATCGAAACGTTGGGTCTCCCCTCCTCGGGTACCTTTTTCTACCCTTATATTTGTAACAACATTCAAACAGCTGTCCAAAAACAAGCTTGGATTAATGGGTAGGTACCGATTGGTCCTATCCCGTTACGTCCTATTACGATTTTGCCCTGTGTTTGACGTAATCGCGCCGACGCTAAACCCAGTGCCGTTTTGTCCTAGCTCCAGTTTCGATTCGTCATATTCGCCAGCTGTGCGTGCCTTTTCGTCCTTTCCTGAACGTCGCATAAACTTCGCAGGATTATACGCTTCTCTTTCCGAGTTTGACGAGTCCACGAAACAGTAAGCTATCTGCAGTATCATGTTGGCCATGTTGTCTTGACTTTATAAATTTCTAACCCTAACCCCAACCCTAATCCTAACCCTATCCCTTTCCCGGGCGTTCTATCGTAACCCTATCCCTATCTAACCTTACCTGTTGTACACGTGTTTGTGCCTTTTCGAGTGAACGCCATGTGTATTATGTTTAAATACAAGAAAAGGACGAAACGGCACTGTCTGAAGGCATAGGACGAAACGGGAAAAGACCAAACGGGAAAGGACCAAACGGGAAAGGACCAAACGGGAAAAGGACGAAACGGGAAAGGACGAAACGGGAAAGGACGAAAAGGCACGCACCCGGATTAATTTCCCCCCGACTCTTGACTTTTTCCGGGGGTCTCTTTATTCTGAACAAGTTGTGGCCAGTACAAATTATATATATTATTTTTTTTTGGGGGGGGGGTTATATTTGTAAGCTATGATTATGATACATAATAGCCGTGGTTAGTATTTAATACACTGCTAATTCTTGTATAAATTAAAGCAAAGCACACAAGAAACATGAAATCATTTTTGTTTCCAATAACAACCGAATAAATTCATGACAAAGTGTCTTCTAACCACAGGAGAGAGAGTGAAGAAGGAGATCAACAACAACGAACGAACGAACGAACGAACCATTTTAATTAATAGGCCGTTGCCCATGTCATAAGGGACCAGAGGGGAAGGGACAAAAAAAAAATCAATACATTAAACTTTTATGAAGAACAAATCCAAATAAAATACATCTAATACATTAAACTTTCAACTAGCATAAACAAAAGACAGGCATAATCTTGTATCAGAGAGTAGCTGCAAGTTAGCAAAATAACTGTAACATCAC
>JAGGCT020002512.1:0-10000 GCA_017654935.2 Phymorhynchus buccinoides | reverse complement strand
GTGAACGTTCATTTTCTTTCAGTGCCCCTTCTATCTGGAACTCCCTACCCTATGAACTTCGTTCAACTAAATCTTTCCAATCTTTCAAAACCGCTCTTAAAACTCACCTCTTCCAGCAATACCTCTGATTTCTTCCTTGTCCTGTTTCCTGCCTTAAAACTATGTTCCCCACATTGTGTGCGAGTGCGGGGATGGGGGTGGGGGTGCGGGGGTTGGGGGTGGGGGGGGTGGGGGGTGGGGGGACGGGATGAGAGAAGAAGATGGAAGGAGGGAGAGAGACAAAAGTAATAATATAATATTTCGCGGACCCGGCGAAACCTGTACTCAGCGTTACTGGTACTTGGCGTTACCGGTACAAGGCGTTACCGGTATTCGGCCTTGCGCTAGTTTATTTAATTTCTGAAGCGCCGTGAGCTCAAGAGAGAAAGGGCGCTCTATAAATGTTAGTTACATCGGGTAATTGGTTTATGGACACGTAGTAGTAGTAGTAGTTGCCGTAGTGATTTAGCCCGGTAGTGCTATCGATACGTAGTGATAGCGCGATGTCCCCGGGGTCTAAAGCATTGCACCCCTCATTAGATTATCTCAAACACCCCATCGGGTAATGGTGGCCGCCAAATGGAACAACCATGTCCAAACACTTGGAACCACGAATCAGGATATTTGATCTCCACGAATCAGATATTTGATGGGGATAGCTACCCCCCCCACTATAGGAGCAGATCAGTTAGCAAAGGAGGAGAGGATTCCAACGGCTTGGTTGGAGGGGATGGGTTGTTCTGACGATAATTTGAATATAAAGGAAGCCATGAAGGCCTCACGTGGGAGAATCGATCTTAAAAATTCTGGACTTTCCTGGTGCTGCAATGCCTCCGGGTGTTGCCTTCAGGATCGTTCCCACCATCTTTGTATCTACCAATATGTGTCTGTTTCAGACCGGAGGACGTTAAACAGATTTTGTTTCTACACATGTGAGAATAAGCTCAAACAAATCTTTTAGAATTTCATGAGATCATAGATTTCTCCCTCTTTTTCTTTCTGGACACCAAAAAAGTTTCATTAAAGCAAACTATATATATAAGAGGAAAGTTTAATGGTGTGTTTATTTTTTTCTTCTTCAATTCTTGATCTTTTTTTTCTTTCTGTTTTTATTTTTACTAGCGCAACGCCGAGTACCAGTAACGCCTAGTAACGGTAACGCCTAGTAACGGTAACGCCAAGTACTGGTAACGCTTGAGTACAGCAAATGTGAAGCGATTCGGTTAAGAAACGGCGGAGTGGTATAGCGCGCGCGTTTCTGAACCGACTCACTTCCTGTTTGGCACACCGATAGTCACCGTCCCTGGAGATACGGGCGCCGAGAGGCCGGCGGATGCGCGTTTCGCGCATTTGCGAAACCGCGCAAATGACACGGCCGCCTCGGTTGCCGTTGCCATCGCCCCGTGAGGGCTCACAGCAAATTTGAAGCGATTCGGTCGAAAAACGGCGGAGTTATAAGGCCCGTTTCGTGTTTCAGACACACACACACACACACACACGGGCACACGGACGGACACTTGGCTTTTTACTATATGATTTCTTAGGAGAGTGAGGGGTGGGTGGGGGGGTGTCCCAAAACCCTGAACCCCACCCTCCCGCTTAGATCAGCCTCTGACCACATACTACACCACCTCTTGACATGTGTCCATCTTCTCTGTTCCCTCAACATTTGTCTTCGTTACCCCCATCCTCCTCCCTTTTATTATTCTCGAGCGAAGCTCAGAGAATATTGCAATCGGACGTCCGTGTCTCATGGGCAAAATGTGTGTGTGTGTGTTCTTCCCCGTGTGTGTGTGTGTGTGTGTGTGTGTGTGTGTGTGTGTGTGTGTGTGTGTGTGTGTGTGTGTGTGTGTGTGTTTTAATTAACCCTTTCACCGCCAACGTTGCATTTTAGCACCACAGGGCTTTAACACCTATGCGACTAAAAGGCATCAAAATGGGGTCTATTATCCAAAGACCCTATTGTCTTAGTTTTTGGAAGTAAGGATAGACCTGATTTTATATATGTCACAGAAGAATCCCCAATACTGCAGATGGATTTTGTTCTCTACCCAGGTAAATTTAATGGAAATTTTTGGCTGAAATATGGCTGGCGGTGAAAGGGTTAACGTCTATCGTGATTTGTCTATTCGGCTTAGTGATTTGAATGCTGTGTGCCATATTATATACAGAAGATTGTGGCATAGGCCTAAGTATTACCCATGTGCCATTTAAATCAATCACTGTACCTATTCCCCCCACCCATCACCTTCTTCTTGTATTAGTCTTGTACATTGATGATGTATATAGTGCTGTGTTATGTTATTTCTGGATATTTACTTTTCTTTGATTTGCTTTATGATTATTTGTTACGTGTTATTTTTTTGTATTTTTTTTTGTTAACCTTTGCTTAGCCTCAGGGCTGAGTGTAAAAAAGCAAATTGTATGCTTATCTTATAAACCCTGATTAAACAAAATATTTCGTTCGTTCGTTCGTTCGTTCTCTCTCTCTCTCTCTCTCTCTCTCTCTCCGCACGCTCTTCTCTCTCTCTCTCTCTCTCTCTCTCTCTCTCTCTCTCTCTATCATTTTTCGTTCTCTCTCTCTCTCTCTCTCTCTCTCTCTCTCTGTATGTCTGTCTCTCTCTCTCTCTCTCCCCTCTCTCTCTCCTCTCTCTCTCTCTCTCTCTCTCTCTGTGTCTCTCTCTGTCTCTCTCTGTCTCTCTCTCTCTCCCTCTCTCTCTCCCTCTCTCTCTCTCTCTTTCACTGTGTTTGACTTCCCTGTCTGTCTCTCTCTCTCTCTCCTCCTCTCTCCCCCCTCCCCCTCTCTCTCTCTCACTGTGTTTGACTTCCCGTTCCCGTCTCTGTCTCTCTCTCTCTCTCTCCCTCTCTCTCTCTCCCCCCCTCTCTCTCTCTCCCCCTCTCTCTCTCTCTCCCCTCTCTCTCTCTCTCTCCCCCCCCCCTCTCTCTCGTTCACTGTTGTTTGACTTCCTGTCTGTCTCTCTCTCCCCCCCCTCTCTTTCCCCCTACCCTCTCTCTCGTTCACTGTGTTTGACTTCCTGTCTGTCTCTCACTCTCAATACCTCTCGTTATTTTTCTTGATTTCCTTTTCTTTGTTCCCCTTTCTCTTTCTTTCTCCCCCCCCCCCCCCTCCCTCCCTTTGTCTTGAAAAACGATCACAACAACGCTTTGATTAAAGGACAACGAAGATGTCATCTTGTTTTAATCCGTCAGAAAGAAGCAAGAGCAATAGTAATTAGCCAGGCCCCTACTAAGGGGCAGCCACACGCATACGAATGGTATCTGAATGCGATGCGATTTTGACGATGTGAGTCCCGAATCACGTGGAATTCATGTATTGGGTCTACTTGAGTATAGTGAGCGAGAATAGCAGAATTATTTTTAGACGGAAGTAGCTTCGCGCGATTCATGACTAAACATCGTCACAATCGCATCGCAGTTAGATACGATTCGCATGTGTGTGGCTAGCCCTTAAAACCTGACAAGCTCGCAACAACGATCAATCAGCTAATGTTCACCTCGCTGAAGACGATCTCCATTTTTTCTCTTAAACCCAATCCCCATGATTTAGCTTCAGCATTCTTGTATTTTAGTCACCCCCCCCCCCCCCCAACACACTCGTGTTTATGACCCTCAATCAATCTCAAAGTCTGCTTTTTTAAGTTTTAATGAAAATAGTCCTAGGCTGACCCTAACCCTATCCCTTTCCTGCGAATGGCAGATGGCTGCTTCTCAGTTAAAATGACAGATGAATGCTTCACAGTTAAAATGGCAGATGGATGCTTCACAGTTAAAATGGCAGATGGCTGCTTCTCTGTTAAAATGGCAGATGAATGCTTCACAGTTAAAATGGCAGATGGATGCTTCACAGTTAAAATGGCAGATGGATGC
Source organism: Phymorhynchus buccinoides (assembly GCA_017654935.2). Classification (NCBI taxonomy): domain Eukaryota; kingdom Metazoa; phylum Mollusca; class Gastropoda; order Neogastropoda; family Raphitomidae; genus Phymorhynchus; species Phymorhynchus buccinoides. The sequence goes on along the minus strand of JAGGCT020002512.1, from coordinate 6,073 downwards.
TTCTCAGATAAAATGGCAGATGAATGCTTCACAGTTAAAATGGCAGATGGATGCTTCACAGTTAAAATGGCAGATGAATGCTTCACAGTTAAAATGGCAGATGGATGCTTCTCAGTTAAAATGGCAGATGAATGCTTCACAGTTAAAATGGCAGATGGATGCTTCTCAGTTAAAATGGCAGATGAATGCTTCACAGTTAAAATGGCAGATGGATGCGTCACAGTTAACATGACAGATGGCTGCTTCACAGTTAAATGGCAGATGACTGCTTCACAGTTAAAATGGCAGATGGAGAGAGAGAGAGAGAGAGAGAGAGAGAGAGAGAGAGAGAGAGAGAGAGAGAGAGAGAGAGAGAGAGAGAGAGAGAGAGAGAGAGAGAGAGAGAGAGAGAGAGGAGAGAGAGAGAGAGAGAGAGAGAGAGAGAGAGAGAGAGAGAGAAGAGAGAGAGAGAGAGAGAGAGAGAGAGAGAGAGAGAGAGAGAGAGAGAGAGAGAGCGAGAGAGAGAGACAGAGAGAGAGAGAGAGACACACACAGACAGAGATTAATTATAATCAACACTCCTTTTCATTGCTTTCAATGGAAGGATGCGCCAATGAGAATTTTTCCTAACTTTCTTTAAATGTTACCCAATGTCTTATACTATAACTTTCACACTGTCTGTTCGTAGTTGATGATATTTCACACCCTTTTTTTTTAAAGTTAAGTAATTTTACCTTGTCAAAACGGAACGCTTGGATAATACCAAAAAACGCACCGTTCACTTTAGTTTTGAAGCGATGCTATTTTCAACTGCTGTCTTCAGTAAAAAGCAGCAGCAGAAACCGTCTCTCTTGAGATAATCAATATCACCGAGAGTACGTTAACTTTGTTCGATTGTGTTTCGTGCATTTCCAAGATGTTACGAAATACGCGCAGATGTTTTGATTGTACACAGTTTTGATTTACATGGCAGGGGATTGATTTATCTATCGCCTACATTCTTGGAAAAGAAATGGCGGTAGGATATGCAACATGAGATATTGTAATTAGATCGGACATTGATTGTTTTGTTTGGGGTGGGGGGGGTGGGGAGAGAGAGAGAGAGAGAGAGAGAGAGAGAGAGAGAGAGAGAGAGAGAGCGGGAGAGAGAGAGAGAGAGAGAGAGTGGGACAGAGACATTGGGGGTTTTTCGGGGGGGGGGGGGAGACAGAGAGAGAGAGAGAGAGAAGAGAGAGAGAGAGAGAGAAAGAGAGAGAGAGAGAGGGAGACAGAGACAGAGAGACAGAGAGAAAAGAGAGAAAAGTAATTAACAGATGGCTAATCAAATGACATCCATCTTGACAGTTTGAGAGAACTCTCTCTCTCTCTCTCTCTCTCTCTCTCTCTCTCTCTCTCTCTCTCTCTCTCTCTCTCTCTCTCTCCCCTCTCCCTCCCACCCTCCCTCTCTCTCTCTCTGGAAGATTGGAAGAATAGGCGTTGCCTAAAATCTCTATCCTTGGAAAATAAAGTTTAAGTCTCTCTCTCTCTCTCTCTCTCTCTCTCTCTCTCTCTCTCTCTCTCTCTCCTCTCTCTCTCTCTCTCCTCTCTCCTTCTCTCCCTCTGCCCCCCCCCCCCCCCCCAACTCCCTCAATCCTTACCCCTAGACCAAGCATGCAATATAACAATTTGACCCGAGCACAAATTGGTTGGGATTTGTGCAGAACAGTGCAACACGGAGCCACGCATAGTAACAGAAGCTGAAGCTGAGTGCTCGTGGATAACTGGAATGTTTGACAGCTGAGCAATGTATGATTATAACATGATTTACAGAAGCCTGCTGAACCGAATCACCACAACAGGATGCGTCGATCGTAGAAGGTTAACTTGGTTATTTTTTCTTTCCTCTCTTTTTGTTTCTTTCTTTCTTAGTTTCTTGGTGTCTTTCTTTCTATTTCCCCCCTTTTTTCTTTCTCTTGTCTGTCCGACTGTTTGTTTGTCTGTCCGTTCGTCTGTCTGTCTATCTGTCTGTTCTGGGTTTTTTAAATTGTCTTTCTGTGTTTGTTTGCTTCCTTCTTTCTTTCTTTCTTTCTTTATGTCTATCTATTTTCTTTTTCTTGTCTTTCTTTCTTTCTTGTTTCTTCTTCTTTGCGTCCTCTTTCCTTCTCTCCTCCTTATTCTGTCTTTCTCTCCTTCTTCTTGTCTTTCTTTCATCCGCTTGTCTTCTTTCCATCATTTCTTCCCCTTTCCTCTTACCATTTCTTCTGTTTTTCCTAGGTTGCTTTGTTATGTTTTTTATTCTGATCTCATGATTTAATAATAATAATTTTATTTCATATCGCGCTAAAACCCATACATTAATAGTATGCTCGATGCGCTTTACAAAAGCAGCATTCGAAGATGAAAAACATGCATTAGAATCAACAAGATAGTCATACTACCAACATTCCAGTGCAAAGAAATAAAGTAACAAAAACTAATAACATGATTTTCACTCACAACGACACCCACCCTCGTTCACCAGAACTGTCACTCTCTGATAACATCTCACCAATATATAAAAATAACATGATTCTCACTCACAAAGGCATCCATCCCCGTTCACCAGCACTGTCACTCTCTGACAACGCCTCACCCTCACAGAAACTAATGAAAATATCAACAAGCAACAGGAAGGAATGCACCAATATATGCGTACATACGGCCCATACTCTCTCTCTCTCTCTCCCTCTGTCTCTCTCTGTCTCTCTCTCTCTCTCTCTCTCTCTCTCTCTCTCTCTCTCTCTCTCTCTCTCTCTCTCCTCTCTCTCTCTCTCTCTCTCTCTCTCTCTCTCTCTCTCTCTCTCTCTCTCTCTCTCTCATTGTACAGGATCCCTAATAACATTATATCATTTAAGCGACACACTTTACGTAACATGAATATAAACATTCTGGACATTCATTTAGGAAACGAAAATAAGCAGGGTCAGACGATGGCTTAGAGTCAAAACGGACTATCTTTTTTCCATCCCACTACTCCCCACACTTCCCCGTTGTGAACTGTAATCACTTTTCCATCCCAGTGCTGCCCACTTCTTCAACCACTGCCCTTTCAAGTCTTGAACTGTGCTCATTGACTTCAAATATAAAAAAGCCTTCCAGTCAACTTTTTCCTGCATTCCCAGTCGAAGTGTTTATGACACGAAACGTCGGTTGCCCCCCCCTCTCAGGTACTTTTCCTTCACCTTGTTGTTTGTGGCTCAAGCCACAAACCTATAACTCACTTTGTCGGTCGGTCGGTCTGTCGGTCGGTCTGTCGGTCTGTCGTTCCAAAATTGTCGCACATTTTGGCAAAATTGTCGCACTTCAAATCGAGGCTACACTTCTGGTCGCTCTTTAAAATTATGTATTTTAAAAGCGTACAAAATAATAAACATACGTAATACAGACACTACAACAGACACGACGAGTATGCGGTGCTTCTTTTGATGAGCATAAGTAGGATACATTGTTTTAAATGTTTTCCAAAAGATATAAAAAGTTACGAAATGGTGCAGAGATAACATTCTGGTTTACAGATTAAAATTATTGAAAAGCCAGGGGAGGTAACTCATGATTGGAGTGGTAAAAATAGACCGCGTGCCACAAATTATTGCGATTTCGCGCTTGTTTTTACCTATCTTTAGATAAGCCATTGACTTATTATTGATGTTATTGCAAAAACTAAGAACTTTTAATTAAAAAGTCTGCAAACAATATAAAATGGGGAGTATGCTTTTTATATACCTGCAGACTTTTTTGTGATACAAGTTATTAGTTTTTGCAATAAGTTCAATAATACGTCAATGGACTATCTAGAGATAGTCCGTTTTGACTCCAATTGGTGTCTTTGGATTTCTTCTTGTGCTTTCTTCTGTTTAAGTTTAGGCAAAATAATGATACGAGTAAAACGGTCTTTAGTTTGAACCCTAAGAAAACTACTCATATGATCGTTATAGATAGCAATCTTATAACCATGCCACCGGTATGATGTTTTCGGTGTTTTTACGATTGTTCAATGCATGAACGATTGAAGTGTTGTTTGTTGTCGTTTCAAATTGCCTTGGCCGGTGTGGCATTCTCAGAATGGATTTGTTCTCAACATGTCTGCGCATGTGCGAAATCGATCATGACGTACCATCAAATTTGATATTTTGTGTATTCGACACTAAGTTGACCCTAAACCTAACCCTATGCCTAACCCTAACCCTATCCATAACACTAACCCTAAACCTATCCTTATCACTTCGTACATGCACAGACATGTTGAGAACAAATCCATTTTGAGAATGCCACACCGGTTCCACGATATATTAGGTTCCATAGCAAACCTGATTTACTATGTCAAATTACAACAGTTTTCCACGAAATTCAAATTGCCTGCAAATTGTCATTTTTCTTCTTAATTAAACAGAGTGTTGTTTTTTACGCCCCTAGCATTTATTTTGAATTGATCCAGTGTTCTAATTAATTTCAATTTTTCTTCGCATTTAGGGATCCTATGTCAAATTACAACCAGCTTTTGATGAAAATTCAAACTGCCTGCAAACTGTCATTTTTTTCTTAATTAAACAGAGTGGGTTTTTGTTTACGCGCTTAGCATTTATTTTGAAGTGGTCCAGTGTTTCATGGAATTCCCAAACCCTCTCGTATGAATCAGAATTTTGTTATTTTGTTTGGATAACAGAAACAGCGAAATTATGACTCCTTGTAAGAGGGTTTTTTTTTTTCTCGACCCGTTTCCTACCAAGGAAATTGATTTTCGGAGTTGAAACCTTTTCTTGTTTTCTACTCAAAAGACATCCATAAACACTCAAATAAATGTCCTTTTCAAAAATGTTTTCTTACTTGTTTTTCTTCAGAACGCACTCTTGAAGCGAACGGGGCAGTGTTTTTAAGCTGCAAAGAAGCCATAAAGCGGCTAAACCCCCATTACCCCCACCCCTATTGGCCACTGCAACGACCACCTTTTGCAAGAGTGAATGCCCTTGGTGGGTGGGGTAAAATGCTTGAGTACTGACCAAACAAGGGAATAACTCTCGCCAATAACCCTATTTGAGGCCACTGAATGGCTGCCTTTTGCAAGAGTGAATGCCCTTTTGGATACTGACCAACAAGGGCTTAACTCTTGCCGTCAAGGGAGTTAAAGACCCACCACGCCACGTGTCAAAATCATGGTTTTCATGTATTTTCCCTCTTATAGCTAGCTGGTAAGAAATCTTAAGAAACCTTCCAAGCATAAGAGGGAATGTGACACGTGACGTAGGGGGGTCTTTAATAACCCTAGTTGCAGTGGCCAATACTCACCACCTACAACGTCACCTCTCCCAACCCTTTCCCTCACTCCAAACTCTTACCATGCTTTCTAAAGCTTCTCTACATTTTATGTTGTTCTGCTATTCATTTTTACATGGCTCAACATAAGAAAACAAGCGCGGATTCGCAATCGTTTGTGGCACGCTTTTCTTTCTCTTTTACAATATGTGCGACAATTTTGGACCGACCGACCGACCGACAGACCAGCAGACCGACAAAGTGAGTTATAGGTTTGTGGCTTGTGCCACAAACAAAAACACCAACGGGGCCATTGGGCTCCCACGTACGTTTCTAGCGTGCTCGGAGGTGGCATGATTCATCCCTCGAAATGTCGATAGAACTTTTCAAATTTCAACAAATGAAGATTAACACGCTTCTCAAAATAGATTGAAAATATTGTAGGTAGGGCCTAAAGATTAAAACCAAATAAACCATTCCGACAATGTTGACAGCAATTTGAAATTAGATCTCTATTTTGAAAAAAAACCAAACAACACTTTTTGGAAAACAAATACTGCATTTTATAAAAACAACAAAGGCGAGTAACCTGAAAATTGCTATCAAAATAAAGACAAACCATGGACTATTACTGAAAGGTAACACAAAAATTCATTTCTTGCTTTAGGGGATCCTTTAACTTGGAAAAAATTTAGGTATTAGGTAATAGGTACAAAATAGTCACAGAGGCGTCTCTGTAAAATTCGGGTTGCTCCCACCCGGAGAGCGCGTCGCAGCCACAGGATTTTTTGGTGTTTTTTTGCATGCGATTTTGTTGTGACCGATG
>JAGGCT020002511.1:0-25000 GCA_017654935.2 Phymorhynchus buccinoides | reverse complement strand
TTTCAAATAATATCACACACACACACACACACACACACACACACACACACGCACGCTTTCATGCTTTTTACAATTTTTTTTTACTTCAGCTCTCCTCATTGTTTTTTGTCTAATTAAGAATTGTATGTTTTCTTGTGATGCTTTTGTAAAACGAATGTTTTTGTCCTGTGCACTCTTTTTTCTCTGTGCACTCTCATTTGTCCCACAGGCTTTGTTGTTATTTTGTTCTCTTGAGGACAGGATGTAAAAAAGTTGTAATGCTTATTCCTGTAATCCTCAATAAAGCTCATTTTGACTTGACTTGACTTGACGCACGTACGCACACTTGGCACACACACACACACACACACACACACACACACACACTCTTGTTTTTCTTCTCTCTCTCTCAACACACACACACACACACACACACACACACGCGCGCGCGCGCGCGCGCGCACGCGCGCGCGCACGCACGCGCACGCACGCACACGCACACGCACACGCACACGCACACGCACACACACGCTATTTTACCCTGTGCAAGCTGGGCCGCAGACCACGCCAGATAAAGGTGCAGCCTGTTTCAGAATAACCAATGCCCCTTTCTGGCAAACCTGCGTACAGGCAAACTCTGTCATGCCCGAGTCTATCTGGTCAATTAGCAGGTCCACCACACTGTGGAAGTTCACTGAAACAGATACACTGGTACATGTATTTTACAAATCGTCAACACAACCATGAGCCCTAAAGGCAAGATGTTTGAGACTGTGCATAATGTTTTATAGGCCCATTTTGTTCTGTTGGAAAATGTGGTGGGTTTTTAAAAAAAAAAGTTTCTTGAGAGAAAATAAGAAGAGAGAGAGAGAGAGAGAGAGAGAGAGAGAGCCTTGCATGAGTGTTCCGCATTTTTGGGGCATGATTTTTTGCCAAAGCGCTGCAGATTTCTTCGCCAAACTCTTTTGTAGGCCCAGTTTGTTATGTCAAGTTCAGACCTTGTCATTAGGGTAAGACGGGGTAAAAAGCCCATGGGCGGGTAAGAAGCCCATGCCAATTACTTCATGAAATAAAGCAACTTTCAGTCAAATTTTGCCCATGAGACGAGTGTTAATGTTTAGCATTCGTCTCATGGGCAAATTTGACTGATATTTTCTTCATTTCATGAGATAATTGGCATGGGCTTCTTACCCGCCCATGAGCTTTTTACCCCGTCTTCCCCTATTGTTCGTTGAATCAAAATTTAGGTCAATTCCTCAGTCACTTCCGGTTTGCTGGATAGTTGTGAGTTTACCGTTTTAATCGCACTTAAGAAAATAATAGCAAATTTTTTTTAAAGTTATGCACACACACACACACACACAAAATCGAAAGTAAAACCTACGTTTGAAACGAACTTCATGACTTCACTCTAAACAAGCAAACAAACAACAAAACAAGAGCAAAAACACACAAACAAACAAATAAACAAAACCCTCTTCCTCCATCTTCTTTTCTTCCTCCTCGTTTTCGAACACACACCCTGCCCCCCCCCCCCCCCCCCCCCCCCCCCCTCTCTCTCTCTCTCCCTTCGTCAGTATTGTCATCATCATCCTCTTTAACCAGTTACATCAGGAACGTCCGTATAAAGCCTACCCCCCAAGCCGCTGGTCAGTGTCTGAAATTGGTCTTTGGCCTTGTTGAAGGTATTGGCCACAGTGTGGTACCAGTTCTGGATGTCCTGGATGAAGAAGCGCTTCTGAGGGGCGCCATAGGCCACCACCAGTGTCGCCAGCAGAACAAGGACCACCTTCATTTCTGTGCAGACAACACAGCAAGAGTCACGACAGTGGACAATGTGTTTTGAAAAACAAGTATCTTTATAATTATGTGTTAATGTCGTTTGTTAACCGTTTGTGATGTAGGAGTATCGATGTAAAGAAATAAAGCAGAAACCGAGAAAGTTGCTCAGTTTCCTGCACAGGTGCACTTAGGCCTACTTTTATTACATAAAAACAATAAGAGAAGATGAAAAGAAAACACAAAAAGCATGACCAATCAAAAGAGTGATCATTAGATTAACTAAGCATTATGAACATCATTGTTGATATAGTTAAATGACTAGAAATAATGCATTTAGGTTTTCATTTTTACACTAAATTGTGTAATAAATGACTCAGACACGCAGAAACTTGGACATTGTAAATAATTAACATAATCAACAACAAAGAAGAACAAAACTCTTTCCATAAATACAGGTTCATGAGGGGATAATAATTATTAAAATAAAACAACAGAAACAAACTCACCTATTTGTTTTCTGTAGACCGTCTAGAAAAGTGACAACAGCCCTTTGACAAAGATCATTTTATACTTTCAAAAATCGTGACTGCATGTTGGTTCTAAAATAAAATAAAATAAAATAAGGCTCCCTTTCATGGACTGCCTTTTTTGTTTTTGTTTAGAAAATGCGTTTTCTGTGTTAGTAGTCCACTAAGAGCGGATGTGGACTAAAAAATATATAAAAAGATTATATTTGACCGATGGTTTTTTCTAATTGAAACGCAAATATATCTGGAGGTACGAATTGTTACATCAATCTTCTTGTCTTGGTGTCAATTATTGTTCATCTTCGCCTGCATGCTACCCCCCTTTTTTCCTCTGCACCATTTCATACACACCGTTTCTACTTGTGTGTGTGTGTGTGTGTGTGTGTGTGTGTGTGTGTGTGTGTGTGTGTGTGTGTGTGTGTGTGTGCGTGCGTGCGCGTGCGCGCGCGTGTGCGTGCGTGCGTGCGTGCGTGCGTGTGTGTGTGTGTGTCGGTGTGAGATAGAGGATCTACATTCTTTACATACATTTTTATGTGGTATAGTTGTAGGCCTAAGTTTTCACACACAACAAGAAAGGAAATAAAAGAAAATATGTATCTCCGTGCTCTCTTCTTTTGTTGCGCATTTGTTAACAGTAACACAGGCGACAACAGAATGGGTAAAGATGCAAGACAGACAGACAGACATATAGAGTCGACAGGGAGATACAGAAACAATAAGAGAGGCAGTGCGAGAGCGAGAGAGAGAGAGAGAGAGAGAGAGAGAGAGAGAGAGAGAGAGAGAGAGAGAGAGAGAGAGAGAGAGAGAGAGAGAAATATATAGAGAGAGAAACAATAAGAGAGAAGCAGTGCGAGAGAGAAACAGTGAGAGAGAGACAATCAGGGAGACAGATACAGTAAGACAGAGAGACAAAGTGACAAAGAGACAGAGACAGAGAGATACAGAAATACTAAGAGATCGATAGAGGCAGTGCGAGAGAGAGAGAGAGAGAGAGAGAGAGAGAGAGAGAGAGAGAGAGAGAGAGAGAGAGAGAGAGAGAGAGAGAGAGAGAAATGAAATGAACATTTTTTATTCCATAACGCCAAGGCCCCCATTGGAAGGGGGAAACATAACAAATCATATTATTAAAAGACAACTGTCCGTGTGTGTGTGTGTGTGAATCGCTTCAAATTTGCTATCAGCCCTACAACAAGAAAGGAAATAATGGCAACAGCAACCAAGGCGGCCGTGTCATTTGCGCGGTTTGGCAAATGCCTGAAACGCGTATCCACCGGTGTCTCGGCGCCCGTATCTCCGGTATTAGTGGACGGATTGCCTTCGCGTTTAGAAGGTAGATGACCGGTGACAGTGACTATCTGTGTGCCAAACTGGAAGCGAATTGATTTATAAACGCCCGCGATATGCGCCGCTTCACCTTTTCACAAACCGCGGCAAAACGAGACCAGACGTTGACTCGTAATTTCGCATGACCAGGGATAGTGACTATCTTGGTGCAAAATGTCACCAGCATCCATTCATAAACGCGTGCGACATGAGCCAATTTACATTTGCGCGGACCCAAAACGGACCCAAATTTGAACAGTTTACACAGAAACAACTGCGTGCCAGCAAGAAAACGGTTGGACAGAGGAGATTACTTTAGCGATGTACAATATCGCGCTATTCTCCGCTATTGTCTTCCAGCTCATTGACGTTGAGTATGGAGTGTGGGGGGTGGAACGGGATGAGAGAAGAAGATGGAAGGAGGGAGAGAGACAAAAGTAATAATATAATATTTCGCTGACCCGGCCAAACCAGTACTCAGCGTTACCGGTACTTGGCGTTACCGGTACTAGGCGTTACCGGTACTCGGCGTTGCGCTAGTACATATAAACATCAGTACATGAACAGCTAAGCATTCAGGTAGCAATCTGCTACGCTGAGAAAGAGAGAGAGAGAGAGAGAGAGAGAGAGAGAGAGAGAGAGAGAGAGAGAGAGAGAGAGAGAGAGAGAGAAGAGAGAGAGAGAGAGAGAGAGAGTTCTAAATCAGTATGAAGAATTTCGCAAATTTACTTATCTTCCAATCTTCAGTAAATTTGAGAACACATTTTTTGAATACACACGCTTATCCACTTGCACACGTGACACACATATGCATGCGCATTCGCATATACGCATATATACGATGCACACGCACGTACACACACACACTCATGCATACACACATACACACACACACACATACACACACACGCACACACACACACACACACTCTCTCTCTCTCTCCCACACATACACTGACCAGCTTCACACAGTATGAATGTGTCAGTACACCAAGCACTAGGTCACACAGAAACCCGCAGACATTTCTGTATCAAATAACAGCACTTAAGGCTCTTGGAAATGTCCATCTTAGTCAGACACACAGACAATAGGATGAAAGAGAGCGGGAAAAAGCCTACCTAAAAATAATTAAAAAAAACTTGAATTAAAGTGTGTGGGGGGGGGGGGGGGGGGGGGGGGTAAGAAAAAAGGGGAAAGGGGGGGGGGATGGTAAAGGTAAAAATGTGCCACCCCCCCTGCATTTCTCAATTAATTGTATTTTTCCGTTTTTGCCTTTCTTACCATACATAAAGCTGTATTTTAGGAACATGTTTAGCTAATAACCTTTTTGGGATACTAACCCTATCCCTAAACCTAACCCTACCTCCCACTATGTACTGCAGTACACCGCGATTTGTCACAGTTGTGGTTCGTTGCGTGTTTCCGTCGGAACAAAGAAAAAAGGAGGAAAGGAAGGAAAAAAGAAAAGAAAGGGTTAAAAATGAAGGCGGAAGTGGTGGTGGGTTGCATGATGAGTGAGCATGATAGCGGAGAGCGGATGAATGATTGGGTGTGGTGTGAGAGTTACATATTTGTTAATGTACATTTATGGGATGGAAGATCAGTTTAACGTCCCGTATCGGCTTTCGCCATGTACGACGGGCTGAACAAACCAACCAGGGTATCAATTTATGTTCCTGGTCAGGTCAGGTCAGGTCAGGTCAGGTAGTTAGGACATTAGGCCTCGCGGCCTCTTCACTGTCCTGTCATTTTTGTTTGAACTTTCGCACAGCTGAGAGGTTTTTGTATTTTGTTTTCGGCAAATCTGCCTTTCAGTCATGCTCGTATTGTAGTTTTGATATGTTGGTGTATCCACCAAGGAGGTTTTTGAATTGTATTAGATTCTGTGCTTGTTTAATATATGCAGGAAGAGTATTCCAAAACTTTGTTACTCTGTTAGAAAAGAAATTTTTTCTAATATTAGTTCGGCTATACTGGGTTAGTATCTTTAAATCATTGTTACAGGTTCTTGAGTCATTTGTTAGCTGGAACAAAGATTTATTAGTATTGTTATCACTGTGAAAAATGTTGTATGTATTTATCAGATCCCCACGAATTCTTCTGTATTTCAAAGATGGTAATTTCAACTTTCGTGACTAACGCCTTTAATCATTTTTGTTGCCCGTCTTTGGACCCTTTCTAATGCTGCCGATTGCCTTTTTAAAAACGGACTCAAACCTGATTTCCATACTCTAGATGAGGTCTGACCAAACTTTTATATAGTTTTAAAAATACTATATTATCTAACCCAATAAAACTTCTTCTAATTAGGCCCAGCATTTTGTTGCCTTTACCAATAGCCGTATTAATGTGGTTATCAAATTTTAATCCAGAGTCAAAGATGACTCCAAGATCCTTTTCCTCTTTGCAAGTTTTTAAAATATGTTTGTCGGTACCATGTGAGATTTCATAATTGCAACTTGGATTATTCTTTCCTAAATGCATCACCTTACATTTACTATCATTAAAATACAGATTCCATTTCTCTGTCCAGTTTATTAGTCTGTTAATGTCATGTTGAATTGTTTTATAATTTTTTGAAGTATTGTATATTTTGGTATCGTCTGCAAATATTTTACACATGCTTTCTACTTGATCCGGTAGATCATTAATGAAAATTGTGAACAGAATGGGGCCTAGGATGCTACCTTGTGGAATGCCACTCAACACTGCTGCTTCAGAAGAATATTTACCATTTATTCGTACCTTTTGTGTTCTACCCGTAAGAAAATTTCCTATCCATCTTAATATGTTCCCATCTATACCATAAGACTGAAGCTTTAATAGCAATCGTTCGTGTGGGACGGAGTCACAAGCCTTGCGAAAATCTAAATATACCACATCAAAAGTTTCCTTTTCATCTAAACATTTAGTAAAATTGTCCATGACATCCGTCAACTGGGTCATACAAGATCTTCCTGTCCTAAAGCCATGTTGACATTCTGAATACAGGTTAGAATTTGTCATGCGGGCTACAACTGTGTCTCTAATAAATTGTTCAAATTTTTTGCAAATAATACACGTGAGGCTTACAGGCCGGTAATTTCCTGGTTCAGACTTTGTACCCTTTTTGAAGATGGCTGCTACTTCAGCTTTTTTCCAGTCTGCGGGCAGCTCACCTGTTTGTAAGGATTTGTTAAATAAAACAGTTAGAGGTGGGGCCAGCTCCTCAGACAGTTCTTTCAAAATCAGTGCTGGCACTCTATCTGGGCCCTGGGCTTTGTTGGGGTCTAATTCCTTCAGTTTCAGTTTAACCTGTTCTTGTGAAACATGAACATCAGAACAATTATGAGCCTGAGACACCTTAGAATTTACACTTGGTAAATTGTCTGTTTTCTCTAGTAAATACACTAGAAAAGTAGTTGTTTAAAATATTAGCTTTACCCTCATCATCACATACAAGATTACCATCTTTATCTTTAAGTGGACTAATCCCTGTGTTCATTTTCAATCTGGAATTAATGTACCTCCAGAACAGTTTAGGGTTTTGTTTACAGTTATCAGCTATTTTTCGTTCATGAGTTTTTCTCTCCCTTTTTAATTGCTTACCACTCTTGTCTCTTTCTTTTATATATTCTCGATATTTTTTTACCTTGCTTAGATTTGTTGTTTTCGCTTTTGTAAAGCGTATATTTCTTTCTAACACTTTTTCTAAGTCCTATTGACATCCAGTATGTTTTTGAATATTTTTTATTTTTCATGTTCCTTTTAATTTTGGGAATATGTTCTTCCATTGATTTGTGAATTTTGTCCCGAATAATCTGCCAGCAATCATCAACCTCCAAAGACTCAAAATGTGTCCACTCTACGTTTGCGAAGTATTCTTTCATTTTAGTAAAATTTGCTCTCTTAAAATTAAATTTTTGGTTCTGTGCTTGGGGTGTACTGTCAAATTTGTTTGCATTTATATAGATTAAAAAGTTTAAAACTTGGTGATCACTTTTCCCTAGAGGGCATAAATGTTCAACATCTGAGACGATCTCAATGTCATTAACAAAAATTAAGTATAAAATATTGGATTTCTGGCCTTCTCTTGTTCTTGTTGGTCTAGTCACCACTTGTTCTAAAAAAGCATCCCTGGTTGCATCCACAAACTCTTCATCCTTTGATGAGGACCATTGTCCCGTCCAGTTTATGTTTGGAAAGTTAAAGTCTCCCATTATGCATATTTTGTCATATTTTTTCATAGAATCATCTTTAAGAAGTTCATACAATTCTTTGACGTTTTCATCAGTGGAGTTTGGACTCTTGTAGATGCAACCAATCAGGCAACTTTCTTTTTCTTTAGATTCAAAATGGCACCATACTGCCTCTTTAAATTTCTTTTTATTTAAATGAGTGCATTCTTGGGCATTCAAAGATTTATCAAAATATAGTACCACCCGGCCTCTAGAGGGGTTGTCGTTATGGAACATATCATAATTATCTATTTTATATTCAGATGGAATAAAGTCTTTTACATGTTTGGGGACAGTTTCACTAACAGCAATAATATGGGGTTTACAATCTTCAATCAGAGTAAGGAGCTCATCTTTTTTATTTAGCAAGCCATCAGCATTGTTATAAAACACATTAATTCCTAGCTCATTTTTGTTTGTATTGCCCACACATTTAAAACTGCCTTTTGTTTTATTCTTAAGATTGTCTAAATTTTTCATGTCAATGTGGCGGTACCATTGCCGATGAGGTTTAACCGAGGCGTGGTTACCGCTACACCTATTGTTAAAAACTCGGGACTTTACTGGTGTTGCACTGCCTCCGGGCATTGCACCCAGTATTGTTCCCACCATCTTTGTATTTACAAATGTCCCATATGTGTCTATGACCGAGAGGACGTAAAACATCATTTTCACCAAGATTGTCTTTAAGACTATGGCTAAAACTATGTACATTGGGTTTGTCTTTCAGTCAGTGTTTGTCTGAGCCCTGAGCAGACTCAGAGTTTTGTGTTTTTTTCACTATTTTGCCACCTCTGATGACAATGTCTGTTTCCCCTCCCGCCCTTCTATCCTTCAGTTTGTCTCGCAAGGCTTTTTGCTGTCTTCTTTCGTTCGGAGTATAGTCAGAGTTGACATACACTATGTCTTGGGGTTTTTTCACATCTTTGTTCAGGGTGTGTGCTTGCTTCAATATCTTCTGTTTTGCATCCTCTGAGTTAATCTTAACTCTAAGTAGCCTGACTTTGCCAGTTTCCTGAATCACTGTCTAAGCCAAAAGGCCGAGAAGCGATCAGAATTCTGATCTAAAAGTAAATTTATGAATGAAATCTAGTGTTTTACGTCCTCTCGACCCGTAATTTTATATAAATTTATGTTTCATATTTTTTTTTTTTTTTGGACACGGTGGAAGACAAGTTTCCATGTGCGTTGTACAATGCCAATGGACAAGAAAGAAACTTATGACTTATGACTTATGACTTATAACTTATGAACAAATGCATGCATTAACTGTTTCACTCAAGGATTTTGCAAATTTCCTAAAATTTTCATGAAATTTGCAAATTTCCTATTTGGAAGTCCATGAAATTTGCAACAACCACAAAAAGTTTTTTTGGGCGCAAATCTGCCTTTTAGTCATGCTCATATTGCAGTTTTTAGAAGGAAGAAGAAAATATGTTTGACATCCTCCGGGACTGAATATGAAAAAGTTCTAGAGGAGGTGTGTTTTGTAATTAAAAGCATGACTACAGAGGGACAAAGCTATATTTTATGGGGCCAAATAAACAATAAATATCAGGGGCCCTTCCTTGGCTTGATCATTTTCTAATTTTAGACTTTCTAATTTTAGCCGAAGATCATGGAAAAAAAGAAACTTGTTGACTTCCGGTTCATGACTACCGCAAGTTGGTCTACTTCGGCTGCTCTGATCAATGAAATGTAAGTAAACGTTCAATGATTTTGGCCAAATTGTTACTGTTTTTGTTACGCTATATTACCATGCGTAGGAGAAGATAATTTGTAGACTAAAAAAGCAATCTGATTGATTTTTTTAAAAGTCAAATTGTTCCCTTTCGGGCTTTCGGCCTTTGGCTTACTAGCCAGCTCAGCTGGAGTTCATGACATGAGCGCTGATGTAGTGATGAGCTGCTTCAGACACTGAGACAGTGCTTGAACTACAGTACATGTATGAGCTGTCGCATGAAAATAGGTAGCTCGTAAAAATAAAAAGCTCGCTACCTATGACAGTGTATATTTGCGACATTGAGCATGAACCACAAATTTCACTTTTTTCTAGGGTTAGGGATAGGGTTAGGGTTAGGGTTAGTTAAATGGTTAAAGTACAGAAAAAGTGAAATTTGTGGTTGTCGCAAATACAGACTCTCATAGTAGCGAGCTTTTTATTTTTACGAGCTACCTATTTTCATGCGACATGAGCTACTTGGGAATAAAAATTAAAATAATCAGTTAGACTAACGATAAATTGATTTTTTTGTCTCTGATCCATCTAGACACAACGCATGATGTCATATTATTATACTCATAATAATAATAATAATAATAATCAGATATTAATTAATTTATATCAGAATGGTATTTTTTGGTTTGAAGAATAGGAGTGTTGGTCTATGAAAAACTGTTTTAATGGAAATAAACAATCTGTGTTCCTAGTTGTCTTGAATTTGATATGCCAAAAAAACAGACACACACATAATTCCCGTTCGCAGTGTTGTATCCTTTGGGAAAGATACTTTACTCCTATTTCCTGCGGGCCATTTCACAAGGGCTAACGTTATGTTGCGCTCTCTCAAATCGGCAAAAACGGTCTAAGAAACACCCTTCGTTTGCCGATAGTTCGCGTGACATTTTGTTCTTGCCAAACACCGAGCAAGCGGCGAACTATCCGGAACTAGTAGGGGGTCAATGCATTTCTTGATGTTGATTGGTCCATTAAAATTTGGTTGAAATAATACTTATTTTTGACCAATCACTCAGACAAGAGCTTGTAATATTCTTCCGCAAACATTTTCTAAAAGTATTTCCTAGACCCCTTTTGGCGTAACAGTTATGTGTGCGGCGACCGTCGTCTAGAGAAACTCGACCCTGGTCTTTCGGATGAGACCGAGGTGCCGTGTGCGAACGCACGCACAAGATCTTGCACACACATTACAGTGTAAGTGTGATAATATTGTTTGACTAATTAAGTTTGCTCTACTCGCCAGCGGAGGCAAGGCAAGCCAAAGCACCATGGTGAAAGGCCTGGGCGACCTGTGCCTGTGCTGCATTCAGCAGAACCTGGGCTCCATCCCCCACCTGGGGTCCCGCCTGCCCACCCTGTTGAAGGAGCGGCTGATCGAGCGCCTGGCCTACCACGACCTGCTGCACAAGAGCTACCTGCCCCTGGTCAGCCAGCACCTGCTGGTCCCGGCGCTGCGGCACGTCAAGCTGTACAAGTGCCTCCAGGTGGACGACCACTTCCTGGGGCTGCTGGCCGACAGCCGGTGCCAGCTGGAGGTGCTGGTCATCAACAGCTGCATCCATGCCACAGGTGATGGTATACTACTAGAGTAGTAGTAGTAGTACAGGGCTCCCAATCGTCCCACAAAATTCAAGGGGTCCCAGGGACTCCTTCACTTACAGTATACAGGGTCCTAGAGGCGGGATAGAGGGTCCCAATGGCATAGCGAAGGCTGAAACGAATTTCTCTAGTGCATCCCTGGGACCTTGCACATTCTTTTAGAGGGTCCTTTAGAATTTTAGTACTTCATAGACCCCCAAATGGGGGTCCCTGGGAGCCCTGTAGTGCTAATACTTGGGGGTTGGGGTTTTCCTGGAACAAACTTCCTCTCTCCCTCAGTCAGTGACCGACCCTCTCTGCTTTCAAATTAAATATCAAAACTCACCTGTTTCCCTGTCATTGAAGCTCATTTTCTTTCCCTCCTCTCTCTTGCCTTTATGTCTATTTCTCAAAAGTGTGTTTGTGTGTTATCTTGTTCTTCTTTGCATCTATAGCGCCTTTGTTTGAATGCGTTATGAATGTTTAATGTGAGTGTGCACTTCGATTTGAAGATTTAGCGCCGTATAAATACTGAATGTTTTTTTGGTATTTGGTATATTCTGGTCACACTCACAGTGGCTTGCCTAGAGCTGTGAAATTAGGGCTGCTCCCACCCGGAGAGCACTAGCAGAGCTCTATCAATTTGGTCATACTATTTCCAGGCAGTGGGATTTCTCCCTACTTTTACCGACTTAACGTGAGTTAACTGCCATGGGAATTTTATGTGTGTCAAGCTCATAGGTCTGACTTGCTTTAAGTCCCCATCCGAAGGACTCGTTGTTCAGTTCGATTTTTCCAACGAACTAGAAAAAACCTGGGTCACTCACACATTGAAAATTGGCAGGCGAACGTCTTAACCACTCTGCCACCTGCCTTCCCTTCATTTGATATGAATGTCAGATTGAAGATCAGGCCATGCGCCTTTGTGTGTCAAAATTGAGGACTTGTCTTCACAAAACTTATTTCACAGTATCTTAATCAGGTGATGTTTGCATCACGGGTGATGAAGGAGGAAAGTTTTGAAACAAATGTCAAGTTTCAGTCTGTGGAATTGCATACGCTTGGGGTTAGTTTTCTATGGATGCAGATAACTTGAGACATTTTTGTTTTGATGTTAGTTTAATAATAATATAGATTACGAATATTTTTTGTGAAATCTGTAGATTTATCTCTTTTTGGAGAATTTTAGTTAATGAATGATTTGGAAATGTTATGTGTTCAGTACATGTGTTACATTTGCTTAGCCTGGACACTACTAGTCTACAGTCCCACTCGCACACATAACATAGCTAGTAGTAGTAGTGTACAGTTGCAAATATGAAGATCATTATTCATAATCACATACTAAGTGTTAGTAATGACAGTCCTGTCATGTATAATTTTGCTTTGTTAGATTGTTTTATTTGTCTTTTTATGTTATTTCATTTTTTTAAACTATATAAAACTAAAAGAAACAAAAAATGCAGACATGGTTTGATTTGAAATAATTTATGCAGCCAACAAATGTGATGTTTAGGTTGTCCTAACTTCCAGGGAGAATGTAAACAAACCACTCTCAGCAACATTATAAAGAAATAAATTAAAGTAATTTTTGTATTGTATTGGGTACAACAGAAGAGAGAGAGAGAGAGAGAGAGAGAGAGAGAGAGAGAGAGAGAGAGAGAGAGAGAGAGAGAGAGAGAGAGAGAGAGAGGGGGGGGGATGGGTAGAGAGACTTCAGTGAAAGATAGACTTATACTTATACTTTATAGAGATTGAGGACAAGCCTGTCTCTTCATTCATGAATGGTAGTATCTAAAACTTTGTGCAATGGATGTGAACAATATTGCCTGTTTTTAATCATGAAAACTGAAATTTATATAACCTACTTTGGCATCGTCATTAACAACTGAAAAAAAAGGGGAAAAAAATATTTTAAAAATGTGTCGTTTGTTTATTGCTTGATTAGTTTTACAAAAATACATAAGGTAGAGTTCCAGTTAGGATTACTTGTGTGCTCATGATGTTGTCTGATTGTTTGGGTGATCAATGGTTTCAGACCAAGGTGTGCAAATGGTGACCAAGAACCAGGGCAAGCTGTGTGTCTTGGAGTTGAAGACACTGCCCCTCTTGACTTCTGAGGGTCTGTCCGCCATCCAGTCCCCAGCTCTGTGGAAAGTGGAGATCAAAAACTGCCCCAAGATGACCACTAATGGTTGGTACTGCTCCATCTTACCTCTGCGACAATATTTCCATCTATCTGCGCCAGCTCGCTCACTACATTCAGTTTCTGACCCTCTCTCTCTCCAGATTCCTGTTGGTCGGCGCTCTTATTTTGCCGTTTTAGGACCAATCTCCTGGAACAAGCTTTCTCTCTCCCTCCGTCGACGACCGACCCTCTCCGCCTTCAAATCTAATCTCAAAACCCATTTGTTCCACTGTCAATAAAGCTCACTCTTTCTTTCCCTCTTCTCTCCCTCTTCTCTCCCTCTCTCTTGCTTTTTTTAAAGGTCTGTTTCTGTTGTTTACTTCTTATGTTATATGTGTGCATGTTGCTTCTCTGTCCATCTTGTTTGGCGTGTTTGTATGAATGCGTTGCGAATGCTAAAGTGTATGCCCACTTTGATTTGATTATTATCATGAAAAAGCGCTGTATAAATACTGTATGTTGTTGTTATTGAGCATCCATCAGGATGAATCATTTAGTGCCATATCTTGATTTTGGTAGGTACCTACTACTGACTAGGTTCCTTTTTCAGACTGAGACCCATATGGTGTGGAAGCAACACCACTGTAGGACCCAGAGGATGGGACAGCAAACCAAAAACAACATTTACAGCAACAAAAGTCTACCGCTCATGAGCATTTTCCATAGAAATGAAGAAGAAGCACAAAGCCTTGATGGGGTAATGTGTGTTGCAGGTGTGGTGGCTCTGGCTCAGCAGTGCCCCGGGATCAGTGTGTTGTGTTGCAAGCACTGCAACAAGCTGGAGAAGAGGACCTACAGTGCTGTCGCCAATGCACTGGGCGAGGGACTGGTAAGTACTGAACGTGTCAAAAACAAACAAGCAAACAAAAACTTCCGTCTTTCGTTTCACCTACAGTGACATTACGACTATGTAAATTACAACAAGAAGAATCCTTTATTGTCTACACCAGTAAATGTGAAACAAACAGGCTTTATCGGTTTATGCAAAGTATCAGCTAGTTGACAGTGGTTTTTCAATCATTTTACAGTTTGGGACTATATCTTTCTCAACAAGATACCCTAGAGAAAAAAAAACCCAGCCAAAACCTCGAGGAGAAGAAAACCTTTGCTTGTTGTTTTGCTGTTTGAATGAATGTTGTATCTTTCCCAACAAGAACTTTGAAAGAGGCTTCCTAAAATGAAAGTGTGGTTGTGTCTGAAAAAAAGGGATTGTTTGTTTTGATCTACTGAATGATGATAGATCTGATGTGTTGTAAGCTTGCTCAGTCTGTGTTTGTGTGCATGCGAGAGTGTTTGTGTGTGTGTGTGTGTGTGATTAATTTTGTGCACACATGCTTCCAAGTGCAAACATGCTTGCATGTATGTACATGTTTCTAGCAAAATCACTTGGAACAGTTTAGCACTGTTAACGTTGACCATTCTAAAGAATTTAAGATTCTTGTGAACAGCTACACACTCTTCCAATGTTGTTGAATGTATCGCAGAATACAAATTGGTACTTAAGCATTCATTCTGTGGCCCTTTTAATTATAATTTGATTGAAATGGGTAAGTTGGGTGAGCTTTGGGGGGTTGATGTTTTACTGAAGGATTGTGACTGGTCCTGTTTGTTATTGTTTTGCAGGAAGAACTAGAACTTGATATTCCAAGTGTAACAGATGTGGAACTTGTACAGCTAGCAAGAGACTGCCCAAACTTGAAAAAGTAAGTTTGTATGTATAATGGTTTCTTTGTGCGTGCCTTTTTCACTCATTTTCTCTTCTTTTTTTATATATACATTCTTTACTATGCAAATTAGAAGACAGTAAAGATTGCTAGAGGTGGGCTCCAATGCGTTAAAAGTTTCAATCGTTTGACAGGAAGAAAATTGGTAAACTAGAATTTTACTACAAGTCTGCCAAACATTTTGTTGGTTTTTATTTCTTGAAACACCTGATGCTATGGTTTGTTTGTATGACCTTTATTTTCAGATTGGATCTCACGGGTGCCAAATCAATAGGCAAAGATGCATTGATAAAGGTATGTTTTAGAAAAGTTCAAAATGACATTACAAGGATTATTTTATTCCCATTTTAAAGAAATGAAATATCCTCAGAATTCTGGATAGGAACAGTGACACTTTGTTGGTACCTACATTTGAGTTCTCTAAACTTCTTATAGAACTTTTCTAAGACCTGCTACTTTAAAGTTCTGTACCCTGCAAAAGAAGCCGCCCACAAAAAGTTAGGGAACACTTTCAAAATACACATGTTTGGGTTATTTGCTCATGGATTCAACATTATTTGTATCTAGAACTTAATACTTGGCAGGCACATACACAAGAGACATGACCTTACAATGAAAGCAAAAATGTTTCGCGATTGTCAACAGTTGCTATGATAACGTGAGTTTTAAAAGGCACCAAAAGAAAAAAAAGTAACGATTTCAGTGCGTCAGCATTTACTCCACAATGTGAATTGAGTAAAATGGTACCCAGCACATGTTAGCAGGAAGCTTAAAAAATAAGTACAGCTCACAAAAAGACCCTTTATAAACAAAAGAGATAGTGCAATTAATTGCTGAGTCACGATGGCTGTGCAGCGAAAGTTGAGCCTTTTGGATCTAGGGAGAGCCCTGAAATGGCTGCAGGAAGGTGTGGCTAAGCAGGAACCACTGTCACAGCTTAATAATGAGTGATACTTGATACTTGAAGTTGGTGACCACCTTCCTGCGAACAGTCACACCCTCCTGCAGCTATTGCAAGGGTCTCCCAAGTTCTAAAACACTCAACTTTCGCTGCACAACTCTAGTAGCAAAGTGAATATTTTCACTATCTCTTCTGGACCTTATTAAGAGTTGTACTCATTCTTGAAGCTTCCTGCTAACGTGTGATGAGTACCATGTTGCGCAAATCACTCTATGTAAAAAATACTGAAGCACTAAATTTGTTGTAGTTTTGTTGAGACGTTTTTAGATTCACGTTACCATAGAAACCAACGGAGATCACGAGACATTTTTGCTGTCACCATAAGGCCATGTCTCTTGTGTATGTCAGTGCCAGGTTTTAAGTTCCAGGCACGAAATGTTTTGACACTACAAGCAAATTGCCAAAATGTGTACTTTGAAAGTGTTCCCTAACTTTTTGTGTGCAGCTTATTGTGTGCTTTGTAAATAGAGCTTTGTGCATTGACCATCCTTCAAGATTAAATTGATCATTAGCAGACTGGATGTGAAGTAGGGAAGGATTGCTTCATTGTTTTTGTATGTTTCAGTATTTGGTAAAGGCATATTATCAGCCTTAATATTACACCAGTTGTTTTGTTTTGTCTTTTATGAACAAATAAGTGTCATTTCACGCAGGTTGTTTATTTGTTTGCTATGCTCTTTGGTCGTTCGTTCAGCGCTGTGTGCGCAGCAATTCCTCATATATTCTGACTTCTTTTAGTTGAATGAAAGTTAGGTTTTACGTCCACTCAGCTGCAAAACAGCACATATGGGACGAACCATCACCCAACCATCATTCAATGCTCTGAGCAGATCCTGGAGGTACTGCAATACCAGGTCTGATCCGATAATCAACTGTAGGCGTTGTAGGATTCTTCTTTTAGTTTTCCCCAGAGGTACTATTTATAGCTGAGACCAAGTACATGTTTCAAGTTGTTTCCTGCCACACAGGCAAGTTCCATTCCCAAAATGATTGTGGTTAGGGTTAGGAAAAGGCCTTACAAATGCTGCACTACAACAAAATAATGGATAAAGACTTTGCATTGGGCTATGCTGGTGGTGAGGGATACAAATCGGCGTGAACTAAATGAGGTTAAAATCGGGTGCTCTGTGTGTGTGTGTGTGTGTGCCCTGACAGCTGTTTCAGAGCTGCACGCGGCTGCAGGGCCTGGACCTGTCCTACTGCAGCCGGCTGGCCAAGGAGTGGGAGTGCCAGGCGCTGTGGACGCTGCCCCAGACCCTGCGGGAGCTGTCCCTGTGCGGCATCCTGCTGGAGGACGAGCAGGTCCTGGTGGAGGGCATGCTGCGTCTGCGCTCCCTGCTCTCCCTGCGCCTCTGTGGCGTGTCCGCCCTCAATGACCGCACGTTGATGCAGGTGACCACCGGGTTTTATGTTGCTGTTACTCTGGCTGAACAACTCATCACTATGCTTCTAAGACTGTTTCTCTTTCCGTGAATGGGCTATTTGTTGTTATTGATTTTTATTTTTTATATTTTATCCTGTTTCAGAACTGCACTTACTGCATTTTACAGACACTAAGGCGATAATTTCTTCCCAGACTGAGACCTCTGCCCTTATAATGTGATATTTATTCTTGTTTCTGCGACAGACTAGGTCATTGAACTGTTATGAAGGTCATTTCAATACTTTCTCTTTTGACCTAGCTTTTCTGAAAAATTGAAATGATTCCCTCCCACTAACAAATATTCTGTGAGTGATAGTGTTCACATATTTTGTAATACTCTGCTTTAAAAAATATGCACAGATTGAACTTGCTGTTTGATGTAATACCTTACTTTTAGAACATTTTTGTCTGTATTATAAATTAAAATCGCTATAGTTTTATGATGCTTTAAACATTTCTTTTTTGTTTGAACAAATTTCAATTTCATTTGAACAACAAATGGTGTGACATCATAGAAACTGAGATTGTTTAAAAACAACAACTTTTGTGCAGATACTGGACAGCATTGGCATGAACCTAGAAGTGCTGGACATCAGCGGTGGGTTTAACAAGACGCTGACCGACGAGGGCCTGAAAGCCTTGACCAAGAACTGCGGCAAACTTCGTGAGCTCTGCCTCAGCCTGCTCAGTCAACTGACGTGCGTTACTTTGGTCCCCATGTTTCAAGATCCCCAGCGCGCCGCCAACTTCGAGAAGCTTTACCTCAGCTGTAGGGAAGTGAGTGATCATTGTGCTCTCTTGGGGAAATCTTCTCTGTGAGTGAACGGTGTATTCTTCTTTTGGGAAAGTTTTCTTGGCAGGAATCATTCTTGTTGCAAGACATCATAGGTCATTTGACCATTTTCCAGAAAGATTAATATGTCATTTTCAATTAACCCTTGAGCTGTGATAGACAGAAGGAGTGCAATAATTAACCCTTGAGCTGTGATAGACGGAAGGAATGCAATAATTAACCCTTGAGCTGTGATAGACAGAAGGAATGCATTAATTAACCCTTGAGCTGTGATAGACAGAAGGAATGCACTAATTAACCCTTGAGCTGTGATAGACAGAAGGAATGCACTAATTAACCCTTGAGCTGTGATAGACAGAAGGAGTGCATTAATTAGCCCCTGAGCTGTGATAGACAGAAGGAATGCAATAATTAACCCTTGAGCTGTGATAGACAGAAGGAATGCATTAATTAGCCCCTGAGCTGCGATAGACAGAAGGAATGCACTAATTAACCCTTGAGCTGTGATAGACAGAAGGAGTGCATTAATTAACCCCTGCATTGTGATAGACATAAGGAATGCACTAATTAACCCTTGAGCTGTGAAGATCACTGGGCTGTGCAGATGGACATGTCCGTCCTGTCCTTGATCAGCATGTCCTGTCCGGAGCTGAAGCTGCTGGACGTGTCGGGCATTGCCACGGTCACCAACGACCTGCTCTTCCAGCTGGCCCAGCACTGCCCCAAGCTCTCACACCTGGGCATCAAGGGCTGCAGACAGGTAGGTGGTCACTGGGCAACACGAAGCAATCAACAATAAACAACAACAACAGAACACTGCCCCAAACTCTCACACCTGGGCATCAAGGGCTGCAGACTGGTAGGCGGTCACTGGGCGACTCGAAGCAATCAACAATAAACAACAACAACAGAACACTGCCCCAAACTCTCACACCTGGGCATCAAGGGCTGCAGACTGGTAGGCGGTCACTGGGCGACTCGAAGCAATCAACAATAAACAACAACAACAGAACACTGCCCCAAACTCTCACACCTGGGCATCAAGGGCTGCAGACAGGTAGGTGGTCACTGGGCGACACGAAGCAATCAACAATAAACAACAACAACAGAACACTGCCCCAAACTCTCACACCTGGGCATCAAGGGCTGCAGACAGGTAGGCGGTCACTGGGCGACACGAAGCAATCAACAATAAACAACAACAACAGAACACTGCCCCAAACTCTCACACCTGGGCATCAAGGGCTGCAGACAGGTAGGTGGTCACTGGGCGACACGAAGCAATCAACAATAAACAACAACAACAGAACACTGCCCCAAACTCTCACACCTGGGCATCAAGGGCTGTAGACAGGTAGGTGGTCACTGGGCGACACGAAGCAATCAACAATAACATTTGAACAACAACAGAACACTGCCCCAAACTCTCACACCTGGGCATCAAGGGCTGTAGACAGGTAGGTGGTCACTGGGCGACACGAAGCAATACAACAAGAAACAACAACAACAGCAGAACACTGCCCCAAACTCTCACACCTGGGCATCAAGGGCTGTAGACAGGTAGGTGGTCACTGGGCGACATGAAGCAATACAAGAAACAACGGCAACAACAACAACAGCAGAACACTGCCCCAAACTCTCACACCTGGGCATCAAGGGATGTAGACAGGTAGGTGGTCACTGGGCGACACGAAGCAATCTAACAAGAAACAGAACACTGCCCCATACTCTCACACCTGGGCATCAAGGGATGTAGACAGGTAGGCGGTCACTGGGCGACATGAAGCCATCCAACAAGAAACAACACCTACAACAACAAAAATGAGATCCTGTTGCAGCGTACATTTGACGTACATCACCAAAGCAAAGCAACAAAACAAGAGGCAACAACAACAACTACAGTAAAAACAACAAAATTAGGTTCTATTGCAGCGTACATTTGATGTACATCATCAAAACAAAGAAACAAATTCTTGTGTGGTGCCGCCTTTTGATTCTCAATACACACATGTGCACACATGCATGCGCACGCAAGGAAGCACACAAACACACACACACACACACAGGTAGATTGATAGCAAAGCATAATATTTTGTGAGTGACTGGATAAAGGTTTATTTATCAGGACATTGTGTAGCAGTGATTTCTGAATATTTATACCAGTTTAAGATAACAAGCAACCATAGTATGTGTGGAACTTTGACAGTGCCTCTGTTGTCATAAGAGGTATTGTGTGTGTGTGAGCGAGAGAAAGATAATGCGTTTGTGTGCGAGTATGTCACTGTGTGTGGAGTTATTGCTGCTATTGTCCTTTCTAAAACAAATGACAGACAGAATGATACACGCTTGAGTGACATGATATAGTGAACATTAATTTTCTTTTTCCTTGTTATTTCTCGTTCATTCTTTCCCTAGGTGACCAACCAAGCGGTGCGTGCACGCTGCTATGGTACTGCCCCCATGCAAAGCCTGAGTAGTATGGGCTTCAGTGACTTTGTAAGCATTGTTCAGTATTTGTCCTTATTTTCTTCTTTTTCTTTCTTTCCCCCAGGTGACGGACCAAGCGGTGTGCGCGCTGGTGCGGCACTGCCCCATCAAAAGCCTGGTGCTGTCTGGCATCCTGAACCTGACCGACAGGTGCATCTTTACCCTGGCCAACAGCCGGCCCCTGCTGGAGGAGATCTACCTCAACGGCTGTGCCCAGATCACTCCCGCCGCCGTGCGCTATCTCTGTGTTAGTACTGGGCCGGATTTTGTGTGTGTGTGTGTCAAAGTCAAAATTACTTTATTATCTCAACAAGATAAATTACATTGTGGTCTCATGATACAACAAGGGCAACAGAAAACAAAATACCCATGCATTTGAACAAAGCAAAAGGAACAGAATAAAAATCGAGGTACACAAAAAAATAATAAAAGCAAAGTTCATCTTACCAATAAACAACCTTCTTCATACTCAACGAATGTACATCCACCCCCACCCCACCCCTTTCCCATCCCTAACCATTCTACCCAACCCACTTCAATCCGCAATCCGCCCCCTCCCACATTGGTACAAAGTATGAACAAGATTAGATAACGCACAGAGCCAGTATACTTTTGAGTCTATTTTTCCAAGTAAATAAACATGCTCCTTCATACACCATTCGCTCTTTACACCCAACTGCACTCTTCCTCAGCCCCCCTCCTCTTACTACTATATCTCTCTCCTTTCTGACACACAGCACTCAGCACCTCAAACCTATTTCTTAACAGAGAGTCTGTTGAGTACCTCAATTGATTTGGGTACAAAACTAGATGCATTTCTAAGCGTTCTACAGCGAATAGAGTGGTATCGTATGTCAAATGGAAGTAGTTCATAACACTTTGACAGGACATGCTTTTCATCACTCGCAATGACTCTGGCCTTTCGCATCACATGTTTTTTTTAATACAAACTGCACAAATTCTCTTACCCACGATTTTACTATTGACATTCAAGATTTTGTTTAGAACATTCTTGGTCTTTATATTCAAACCTGCAAACCAGCAGACGAATGAAAACATCATTGTGTGTGTGTGTGTGCAAATGAGATCTACCTCAACAGCTGTGCCCAGAATTATTTTACCACTGTGCGCTATCTCTGTCAGTACTGGGCCAGATTTTGTGTGGTGTGTGTGTGTGGTGTGTGTATGCACGTGAGATCTACCTCAACAGCTGTGCCCAAAATTGTTCCACCACTGTGCACTATATCGGTGTCAGTACTGGGTCGGATTTGTCTGTGTGCATGGGTGCTACTCTTTAATTTTTACCCTGATTTCAGTATTTTTAATTTTACCAGAAACTGAACTTCAGTGGTTTTTTAATTCATAAAAAAAAACCACCCCAAAAACCCATTGACCAAGAGCGATTTGGGGCGTTTTGAATTTGGTGGTTCTATCTTGGAAGTTTACAAAAACAATATAATAATTTTACAAGGCTTATCAGAATCAAACTGTCCTTGTCTATCATTTTAACTGTCTGACTATCTCGTTATCTCTCTCTCTCTTAGCTTGCCCCCCTGAATCGTCCGACGGGGTACCCAGCTGCTGGGGCCCTGCCTTTCATTTTTTTTCATTTTGGGGAGTTGCACCCATGTGTGTGTGTGTGTGTGTGTGTGTGTGTGTGTGTGCACATGAGATCTACCTTAAGAGCTGTGCCCAGAATTCTTCCACCACTGTGTGCGCTATCTCTGTGTTAGTAGTAGGCTGTAATTTTGTATGTGTGTGCATGTATGTGTGTGTGCCTTTTAGTTTACCAGCAACTCTAGGAAATATACCTCAACAGCTGTGCCCAGATCACCCCTTCCGGCGTACACTATCTCTGTATCATTAGTGGGCCAGATTTTGTATATGTGTGTGTGTGTGTGTGTGTGTGTGTGTGTGAGTGTGTGTGCACCTTTAGTCAGCCGCTAGAGGAAATCTTTTTTTCTCCCTCCACCACCCACCACCACCACCTTTACTATCTTATTGTGTTTTGTTTATTTTCTTTCGAAGTTTCATTTACATGTATTTTTCTTCCCTCTTTTTTTTTCTTCTTTTTTCCTTTTCTTTTGTTTCTTTTCTTCTTTTTTTGTAAAGGCGGTCCTGTTTTGTTTTTTCTCTCTCTCTCTCTCTCTCTCTCTCTCTCTCATATGTTCGTTTGTGTGAACTGCTAAGATGGACATTTGTTGTGAACATTTAGTGTTTTACCTCAACGACTGTGCCCAGATCACTCCTGCTGCAGTGTGCTATCTCTGTGTCAGTACTGGGCAACAAGGGTGTGTGTGTGAGGGTGGGTTGATGTTGTGTTGTAGCTGTTGTGTGTATACATGATTATGTGTGCCCAGATCACTCCTGCTGCTGTTTGCTATCTCTGTGTCAGTACTGGGCAACAAGGGTGTGTGTGTGAGGGTGGGTTGATGTTGTGTTGTAGCTGTTGTGTGTATACATGATTATGTGTGCCCAGATCATTCCTACCGTCATGAGCTACTTGATTGTCAGTAGTTTGCTGTGGACTTTGTGTGTGTGTCACTGTGTGTGTGGGTGTATGTGTGTACCCAGATCACTCCTGTCACCATTCACTACCACTGTGTGTGTTGTGTGGGTGTATGTGTGTGCCCAGATCACTTATGTCACCATTCGCTACCACTGTGTGTGTGTGTGTGTGTGTGGGTGTTGTGTGGGTGTATGTGTGTGCCCAGATCACTCCTGTCACCATTCGCTACCACTGTGTGTCTGTGTGTGTTGTGTGGGTGTATGTGTGTGCCCAGATCACTCCTGTCACCATTCGCTACCACTGTGTGTGTTGTGTGGGTGTATGTGTGTGCCCAGATCACTCCTGTCACCATTCGCTACCACTGTGTGTCTGTGTGTGTTGTGTGGGTGTATGTGTGTGCCCAGATCACTCCTGTCACCATTCGCTACCACTGTGTGTCTGTGTGTGTTGTGTGGGTGTATGTGTGTGCCCAGATCACTTATGTCACCATTTGCTACCACTGTGTGTGTGTGTGTGTATGTGTGTGTTGTGTGGGTGTGTGTGTGTGCCCAGATCACTCCTGTCACCATTCGCTACCACTGTGTGTCTGTGTGTGTTGTGTGGGTGTATGTGTGTGCCCAGATCACTTATGTCACCATTTGCTACCACTGTGTGTGTGTGTGTGGGTGTTGTGTGGGTGTATGTGTGTGCCCAGATCACTCCTGTCACCATTTGCTACCATTGTGGGTGTCTGTGGGTGTTGTGTGGGTGTATGCATGTGCCCAGATCACTCCTGTCACCATTTGCTACCACTGTGTGTGTCTGTGGGTGTTGTGTGGGTGTATGTTTGTGCCCAGATCACTCCTGTCACTATTCGCTACCACTGTGTGTGTCTGTGTGTGTTGTGTGGGTGTATGTGTGTGCCCAGATCACTCCTGTCACCATTCGCTTCCACTGTGTCAGTTGTAGGCCTGCATTGTGTGCGTGCATGTGTGTGAAAAGTTTGAAAATTTTAAAAAAAAGTCTGTGGTTTGTGAAACTGGATTCTGGACAGAGAGAAACAAAAATGCAGAAAGTCATCTAAAAGTAAAATGGACAAAATTCCTGAGCAATCATGCATATTACAATATAAATGACACAAACAACACACACACACACATTAAACAACACCAAAACCAAAACCAAAAAGAGGCACACGTGACACCAAAGAAATGATTGTGAAAGATAATACACCTGGGGTGATCTTGACCTAGGTTAGGTCTGTAGCTAATGCCAGCTATCCCAGTTTGCAAGTGAGATTAGTTATTCCCTGTTTTCTTGTTTAAGCAAAGCTTTTTCTCAATTGAAATGCAGTTGATAGGTCTTTCAGTCTTTTTTTTTTAAAGGTAATCTTTTGAGATATTAGAGTTGAACCTCTGCTTACCCACATTTCAATCAATCAATCTTTATTATCCCCACTAAAATGAACAAGGACATTTTGTTTGCTGTCACATTAAAACATACAATAAAACACAATGCACACGAGAAGCAACATATCACAGATATAAAATTATGAGTATTATACATGCACAACATCACCCGCCCCCCCCCCCCCCCACACACACACATACTCTCTCTCTCTCTCTCTCTCTCTCTCTCTCTCTCTCATATACACTACACACACCCTATAACACGCACATACAACTGCACCCATATGCACACACATGCTTCTGCATCATTTGTGAGCACCACTTGCATACTTATCAATCAATCAATCAATAATTTTATTGTCCATTTTACAGGAAATTCTTG
>JAGGCT020002510.1:10000-25000 GCA_017654935.2 Phymorhynchus buccinoides | reverse complement strand
AGTTAATCTGGCAATAAAATGGTTCCAGTCCAGTCCAATATGTGTGTGTGTGTGTGTGTGTTTATGTCAGTACAACTTTTTCATAGTTAATCTGACAAAAATAAAATGGTTCCAGTCCAGCCCAGTCCAGTCCAGTGTGTGTGTGTGTTTATGTCAGTACAACTTTTTTTGTAGTTAATGACAATAAAATGGTTCCAATCCAGTCCAGTGTGTGTGTGTGTGTGTGACCCTATTTTACGGACAAGGCGCACCAAATTCAGATTTTGTTATAGTTTCTTACTATATTATCAGTCACATTATAAGGCGCAGGGGTCTCAGTCTGGGGGGGGGAAAGTATCGCCTTAAAATAGTCCGAAAAATACGGTAATCTGCATCTTCGCCGTTTTCCCAAACGTTGTTTTTTTTTACCTGGCGAGGGTTCCCTGAACTCTTCGGAGCCCCCACCGCTGTTGCGCCGCTGGCGTCGATCCCCGTACGCTCCGTCCCTGCGGCCCCCGTACCCGCTGGGTCCCCCGCCCCCGCCGCGGTCGCCCCCGTAGTCCCTGTCCCCGCCTCTGTAGCCCCCGCGGTCACCCCCGCGGTCGCCCCCGCGCGACCCCCGGTCGTTGAAGTTGCCGTAGTCGCTGGGCCCTCCCCCCCCACCGGCGCCTCCGCCTCCTTGCCGCCCTCCGCGGTAGTCGTCTCCCTGCCCGCCGAAACTGCCTCCCCTGCCGCCTCCCCCGCCACGCCCACCTGCTGGAAGGGAAGTGAGTTTTATATGGCAGAAGCTCGCCTTGGCATGAGGCTGTGTCAGACCATAAGCTAGAACACCAAGTCTACATCAAAATGTTATGTTCTGCATGTTTGTGCGGGGATTGTCCTAAGCCATGCAAGCTCCTAGCATAACATGATCAGTCTAAAATCCTCAAAAGTCGGAGTGTGGCTGCCCACGTGGCGAGGTAATAAAAAAACGGTCGCACGCGTAATGTTCTCATCCCTGGCTGGTGCATTTGTACCATAGTGCTCAAGTGCCTCGACTGTTGGGATGATCCCTGGAGTCTTTAAGCTAGGGTACGACAGCAAGCAGCAGCATATGGCAGAAGGTGCTGTCATTCTTTTTGGCTAAAAGTCAGAAGATAATAATAATAATAATAATAATAGGAGTACAGTGGAACCTCCCTTAGAAGACCTCCCATTATAAGACTCCCTCCCACATAAGACCTACTTATCTGAGACATTGCCCTTCTTTGTAAGTATCAAAATTACCTCCCTTATAAGACCCCTCCCTTATAGGACCTCACTTAGGATGATTCTTTAAATGGATCACTTACAATGTAATAACTATTTGTGGTGGTACCATAGCCGATGAGGTTTAACCGAGGCGTGGTTACTGCTACACATATCTGTATTGCTAAAATAAATCGGGACATTACTGGTGTTGCACTGCCTCTGGGCATAGCCTCCAGTATTGTTCCTACCATCTTTGTATTTACAAATGTCCCATTAATGTCTATGACTGAGAGGACGTAAAACACCATTTTCATTCTGATTCTTTAAGGTCTTATAAGGGAGGTTCCATTGTACTTATAGTTATACTAGTTCTAGGTAAAACCTACTCAGGGCGCTTTACAAAGTAAACTTCACTAAGCCACCATTCCCACATCGAATATATACAACTAACAAACCAGACTGCATCAATCACTCACTTGCGCGCACACATGCACAAGCGTGCACGCGCGCAAGCATGATGCACACATGCACACACGCATATGCACTCACACACACACACACACAAACACACACACAGACAGACACACACACACACGGGTGCGCGCACACACACACACACACACACAGAGACACACATGCGCGCACACACAATCATTTCGGTACAGAGCTAGAAAAGAGGTGCGTTTGCAAGTTGGACTTCAATGCTGACAAAGAATTAGCATGTTTGAGAGTACTGACGAGTCTTAGAGTTGATTGGGTCAGTGCGTACACCCCCTCGGAATCGTAGAGATTGTAAAGAAATTGCGTCATGCTTACGTCATTTATTCCAATGACGTTTATTTCTCCCGGCTTCCATTATTTTTCAACCAACAGAGACCAACTTTCATGGAGTTAGAAGGCGAGATTTGAATCTACTCATTTTACGTTAAGGTTTCCTCAACGCACTTGGTGTGGGGTGAAAGTTGCTATGGGTTACATATAAGCGTACATAGATAAAAATGCAATCCCCGTATGTACGGTGCGCACTGACCCGTACCGGTACACAATAACCAATTTGTCAGAAATCCGTTTGCTTAAAAAAATGGTTTCAGTTACAAACCAGAGCGTTGATACGATGGAAGCAGAAACATTTTAACAGACGCTGGTGATCTAAATCTTTTCCAATATCGAACTGGAGATCCACAAATTGACGTCATATTGCGATAATGCCTTAAGGGGTACGCAACCCCACTCAGTACTCTATCACAAAAGGAGAAAAAAAATCCTATACAAGGGTAGAATCCTAAATAGAAGGTTGATACAGATGGCACCTTCTGACTCTTAGTCTTACCCAAGATGATGAGAGCCTCCTGGTACGTAACACTGATTCACTATGTGACTAGAGATGACGTTTTGAGTGTGTGTCGATGCACACAGGTTTGAATGTAACTAAATGGGTGCATCTTTATCTTTCTTTTATTTAAGACACTTTAAAAAAATTCAGAACACTTTTTTGCTTTTTCTGACTTAAAAAAAAGAAGTTTTCTTTGAGACGAGATCATTAAATCAATAAATGACATGTTCAATATTCTATTGATGAAAAACCATGGAAGAAAAGATTAGTTATACTAATGACATGCATTTTGTGTTGCTGAAATTCCCAATATACCCTTGGTAGACATTCAAATCTGTACAGTGAAATTACAAGCTGAGGTGTTCTGGTCCCAAGAATGCCTTTATCTCGTTTCATCACTCTCTCTCTCTCTCTCACACACACACACACACACACACACACATGCGCGCGTGTGCACACAATCAATCAATCAAAGCATCTTTATTATCTCTAAAAAGAGAAATTGCGTCCAGGTGCCACGATTATAACATAGACATTGACATTAAACATACAATAAAATACATTGAACGGCTATAATATCGCAAAGAAGATTAAAGGCATAGAGCACACATGCGTTAAAATATTTACAAGGTTAATTAAAATGCATAGAAATATCATTTTTAGCAAACAAGTACAATTTAAAATGTAACAAAAGGTATATCTAATTGAACAAAGACCAAAATCACAGTCAGAAAAGTATTGCACACATTCAGGGTACACACTCTATTTCACACCCCCCCCCCCCCCCCCTCCCCTCCCTCCCTCCCATACACTCACACTTTACTTAAACACACATGCTGACGATCAGCAAGAGACAACAATTTTAAAAGATTCATGATGGGTTTAAGAAATGGATAGAGGAAGGGATAAAAGATTTCTGGGCCCTGGATTTCAGATTAAAAGTCCTGATGGTAAAAGATCATAGTTTTGTTGTTTTTTTCCTCTTTTTTTTTTTAAAATTGTTTGTTTGTTTTTGAAAGCAACAACAAAACAAATGGATGAAACATACGGCAACCATGACAAAATAGTTCACGCGCATCCCAAAAGAAGAATCTGCCCTGACCCCCGAAAACCATCAATCTGACCTGCATAGAACCGACTGCTCACAGATTGCTCCTTACAGACCACAGTCAGGGGTGGGGGGGGGGGTGCGATGAATAAAAGATAGCGAAGGGGTGGACGATTGAAAACAATAAAAAGGGTCGATTTGTCATTGTCAACAGATAATAATTGTAGCGAGATAAGTGATGGAGAATGTGGGCTTTTTTAGGAATAAAAGATCATAGTGTTTGCTTAAAACATGAGAAGTATCAAAAACACACATACCTCCTCCTCCTCCTCTGCCTCTGCCCCTGTCATTTTTGCGTCCCTCAGCGATGTCCACCTTGAGGGGCCTGTCTTCGAAAAGCTGAGGCAAACAGAAACACAAAGAGAGATTATATTATTATCATTAAATATCCACTAATGAAGAATTCTTAACTCTCTCGGGACGAATGAGCCGGAGCCGGCTCATGGCTCGCACAACAGTTTAGGACGAATGGTCCGGATCCGGCTCATAAGTTTTCAAGGGGTTTTGATTTCTGGCGTGTAACCAGCTTTCCAGTGCGACGTCATAACCTACTTTCAGTTTGCTTTGACCTTGACTCTCTTGAAATCAACCAATCATTGCATAGTCTACATTCAGCTTTGGTTGTAGAGGGGGGTCAAAGATTGGAATGTGAAATTTTCCTTCTTTCTATGTGCTAGCTGTTTTCGTCAATAGGAGACAAACAACGAAGGTATGGAATCTAGTCAAACGCCCAGTCCCCACAGAACAAGGGGAAATAATTCAGCCAGTCCCGAGTGAGTTAACCCTTTCACCGCCAGTCGCATTTAGCACCACAGTGATTTAACACCTATGTCACTAAAAGGCATCAAATTGGGCTCTATTATCCAAAGACCCTTTTGTCTGAGTTTTGAGAAGTAAGGATAGACCTTATTGTATATATATGTCACAGAACAATCCCTAATGCTGCAGATGGATTTTTGTTCTCTACCCAGGTAAATTTAGTGACAATTTTTGGCTGAAAAAATGGCTGACAGTGAAAGGGTTAAAAAGGCAACAAAAGTGTTCACACAACAACAACAAATAAAAACTTTGAAAACCAGTACATTTTTGTGGATGAAGCATAAGGCTTTGTGCACATTTACACGCGGAAAACTCATGCGCTTAATCCGCAAATACTGTGAGTAAAAGAAAGTAAGACAAATAATTGCATGCATTTTTGCATGTGCTTATACAGTGGAACCTCCCTTATAAGACCTCCCATTATAAGACTCCTTCCCACATAAGACAGGGACGATACTTTTCCCAAACAGAAAACTTATTCATCTTCACCAAAGAAAGAGGGCTTTCAAGAACATTCACATATATATATATACGCATAAGAAAGCTTTCTTACCGCTCCATTGTATGACAAAGCTTCGCTTAATGATTCCTGGTCTTCAAACTCCACGTACGCAAATCCTGTAAACATGACACTACACCCATAAAAAACAATTTAAGCCCTTCAATGTATTGCTGTAAACAACAAGATCAATGCAAAAAAATATTGGTAAAGGTAAAGATGTGACACCCCCCCCTGCATTTCTCGGTTAATTGTATTTTTCCGTTTTTGCCTTTCTTACCATACATAAAGATGTATTTTAGGAACATTTTTAGCTAATAGCCTTTTTGGAATACTAACCCTATCCCAAACCCTATCCCTAAGCCTAACCCTACCCCCCACTATGTACTGCAGTACACCGCGATTTGTCACATTTGTGGTTCGTTGCGTTTTTCCGTCTTGGGGGGTAGGGTGAAGGTTAGGGCTAGGGTTAGTATTCCAAAAAGGTTATTAGCTAAAAATGTTCCTAATATACAGCTTTATGTATGGTAAGAAAGGCAAAAACGGAAAAATACAATTAACCGAGAAATGTAGGGGGGGTGGCACATCTTGACCTTTACCAAAATATTATCTTATACATGGGTGTTCAATCAAGTCGCCAACTCGCCATAGGCGACCTAGATTTCCTACTTCATGACTACTTCATCTTGCAGGGTCAGTCGTCCGATGGACTACCCCAAAATCTTGGGTGATCGGCAGTAACTAGATCCAGATCTATTACTCTCGAGTCTTACTCGCCGATTCCCAGAAGAAAAAACCCCCACATCACAAGCAATTTGCTGCATGTGACGTTGTCTGTAAAGATAATCCATCCGTCTCTTTCCTCCTCCTCCCTCCCTCTTACCCTTGAGTTGCACATGCGCTAAATTTATGATGACACTTCCTATTGCTGAGCACTGAAGGCAGCGCAAATTAGATTCAGAACTGACTGAGCACAGAGCTTCAAGGAATAATTAAGAGGGTGAACGTGTGATGTCACAATTAAGAAGTACTGACACACCCTTTTCCAGCACTTAGGCGCACAGCGAAGTTCAGACGAACCACCGGACAAAAAGAAAAGAGCAGAGACTTTGAAAGCACAAGGTTATGATGAGAAGAAAAAAGAAAGCGGTTCTGGCGAGATTCTTAGCGACTTGGACAAGAGTGGCTGCAGTATAATGAAGAAAAGACCTTGGGATAGGGTTAGCAGACTTTTATTTGAATATGCTTGTTTGTTGTATTTTGAGTGGAATCTAGTGAAAATAGAAATGCGTCAAGTTTCTTGTGAGCAACAGACGGGCTAGTCAAAATTCTTGCAGACTAGTTCGTTTTTTTGTGGAGCTAGTCCGTTCGACTACCTGCCTAAAAAAAAGATTTGAACATCCCTGTATAAGGTGTATTATATCGCCGTCCGCATGCAAAAGAGACGTAACTCAAAATTGGTCATATTCCAGGGTTGTTGTTTGCCATCGGCCTTCGGCGATTGGCCGAAAATTACAAAAAAATGTCCTAAAAGTCAACCGTCCTGTCGGCCCAGTGGGCCGAAGGTTTGATTACCAAATCGGCACGAGTATGTCCGGTTTTTTTATGAACAACGAAGTGTATCCGTTTTTTTATGAACAACGAAGTGAAACAAAGTTTGCTTGCACCGCGTGTGACCGAGATAAAAAAGCTAACTTTGTCGCGTCATGATTTTGCTAGCACAAAGCCAATTGCCTCGTGAGAGTTGCTTCCCTTGCTGCTTATGGCGGATGTTTGCCACACCGTAGTGTGAGTCTGTGTGATCTTGTCGTCCTTTAGCGTCAGTGTTTCACTGGTTTTTGATTGAAATGCCTCCCAAAAAGAAGACAAAACTTATAAGTGAGAGAATCTGAGAAAAAAAACAAAAAGTTATCTGACAGTTAAAAAAACAAATCAAATTCATTGTCATTGAGAGTTTATGTTGACCGAGTGAGAGGGCCTAAAATTGTTGAAATTGGCCTAAGGTTTTGTGGCTGTTTAGGCCAAATGGCCTAAAGTGAACATTTCTAGCACCATCTCTGTATAATTCGATGCATTGGACTTACCAGTTGATCTAGACAAGCTGCATCATCTAACAAAGCTGTAAAACAACAATTTACAAAGATAAAACACCGATGGTGACGCTAAAGGAACAAAAAATGACGTTATGTGGCCTGAAATGACCAAAATATTGAGTTTTCCATTCCTCATGTGAAGTGACGTCATTCGACTTGCGTCTGTATTGCATGTGGGCGGCGATATATAATTATAATACTACACACAAATAATGCAAATGAAGCTCATTCTTTTTCATGAATAAAAAGGACTTTTGAAGTCACTTAATAAATTGGTAAAGGTAAAGATGTGCCATCCCCCCTACATTTCTCGGTTAATTGAAATTTTATCTTTTTGCCTTTCTTACCAAACATAAAGCTGTATTTTAGGAACCTTTTTAGCTAAAAACCTTTTTGGAATACTAACCCTATCCCTAACCCTAAACCTAACCCTACCCCCCACTATGTACTGCAGTACACCGCAATTTGTCACAGTTGTGGTTCGTTGCGTTTTTCCTTCTTATAGGGTGGGGGGTACGGTTAGGTTTAGGGCTAGTATTCCAAAAAGGTTATTAGCTAAAAATGTTCATAAAATACAGCTTTATGTATTGTAAGAAAGGCAAAAACATACAAATAGAATTAACCGAGAAATGTAGGGGGGGGGGGGGGGGGTGGCACATCTTGACCTTTACCAATAAATTCAATCAAATATTACATGGGGACAACAATGGAGAGCAACAATATACAAATACATTTAAACTGGATTAAAACACACACACACAGGCACACACACACTCACACACACACACACACACACACACACACACACACACACACACACACACACACACAGGCACACACACACACACATACATACGTGTTTACCTAACGTTGTGGAGTACAGCTGATTTGTGTGTGTGTGTGTGTGTGTTTGTGTGTGTGTGTGTGTATGTGTGTGTGTTTACCGTAGGTTATGCAGTAACACACTGTACCCAACACCGATTTTGTGAAGTAAAATTTTTTTCATGGAGTAACTTTTTCCATTACTACACAAAGCTCACATGCGAGCAACCTCACAGTGGTCTTCTGAGGTATGTTAGATATTTATTTCAGGGCAACGAGGACAGACTCTGGACGCTGTTTATGAGGTTAGCGTTGTGGAGTCATGGAAAAAGTTACTCCCTAAAAAAAGTTACTCCACACCGTCGGTGTTGGGTAGTTTTTACTCCATAACCTACAGTAGACAGACGCACACACACACACAAACACAAACACTAAACCCACAGAAATTATGATTAATTTAAACAAAGGAATAAACATAATTGCTAAGAAATATAAACAAAATTCTTAACTGACGAGAGAACAAAACAAGAGAGAAGAGTGAGACAAAAATGAAAAAGAGAAAATACTAGGTAATTGTTTTTTTGTTTTTTTTACAGAAACTGATGAAAGAAACAGAGAGGGGGGACACTAAAGGGCTTCGCACACTAGCGTCAAGATCTCGAGATCGCTGCGATTGTTTGTTGATGCGCCGCTTGCGTGTGAGAGATTCGCGGCGCAGCAGGATTTTTTATGCGTAGCTGCGCGATTTTGTGTTGCTCGAGAATAGATGCGGCTCTAATTTTGATGCTCAAGATCGCAGAGATCGTGAAACTAGCCAATCACAACGGACGGAAGGACCATAACTCAGATTGAAGAAAAAAAATACTGTTGTTTCTAGGAGGAGGTTTGACGCTAGAGTAATCTTTCCTTGCTTTCCAAATAAGGAAGTTCGAGCGACAAGAGGCGAAGCGACAAGAGTCGTGTGTGAGAACACCACTGCCTCGCTACAATGTGTGCTGTGATGCAGGCGTCAACGCGTCAAGGCGTTGCTCTGAGAAACAATTGACGCCTGATGCTAGTGTGCGAAGCCCATAAGGAATACAAACACAAAAACTGTTCATTTCTTACCTTTAAATCTGTCTGTCTCTCTATCTCGTACCAAGCGTACACTTCTAACCTGCAAAAGTACCATGCAAATTATTTTTTTAATATTTCACAATCTTCATCATTTACTTTTCCGATCTAATGACTACAAAAATATCATGTACCAAGGCTCCCAGGGACCCCAATTTGGGGGTCTATGAAGTACTAAACTTCTAAAGGACCCTCTAACAGAATGTGCAGAGGGTCCCAGGGATGCCACAGAAAAATTTGTTTTAGCAGTCGCAATGCCACTGGGACCCTCTATCCCGCCTCTAGGACCCTCTATACTGCAACTTAGTGTAAGTGAAGGAGTCCCTGGGACCCCTTGTTATGTGGGACGATTGGGAGCCCTGATGTACAGTGACGTAAGTCCATCAGTATGTGTCTCCTCATCTCCCATCAATTGTGATTTTTTAAAAAAAGGTCTCAAATTCTCTGGCCTTGCATGCCTCGCTTTCAATGGTTCATGGTGTCCTTGTTTCGTTCGCCATTCCAGGCTATTTCCCTTGGTGCATTTGGGTCAACTCAAGCCATGGGCAGACCTGCCTACTTGGAATTTTCCCAATCAGTAGCCCAGCCATCAATTTTCAGTAGCATGGCAAATCTTTCCGTAGCATCCACAAACAACGGCAATCGATTTGTTCTCTTCCTGAGCCGAAACGCACTGCTTAATATGTTTCGCCGATTGAACGTGTTGACGGCAATCGTCTCTAACGCCATGATTCACAGAGAAGTCCGCATGGCAGAGGTTGCACTGCAGCGAGCATGGTTCGCACCGAGTCAACTTCTGACGATGCAAGGCCACTCCTCCATGTAAGCTATTTTAAAAACTTGTGCGGCAGGCCGATGTTTTTTCTTAGAACAAGATGGTGTGCCAGATGATTTTCGTTTTCTGGTTTGGGTTCGTTTTTCTTCGTTTGAAACATCTCCCGAATCGCTACTGCTGCTGGAGTCCGCCATTTTTTTCAGAGAAAGTAATAAGAACGCATGCGCAGTCTCTTTGATAAAAAAGGAAGTGACTAGGTTATCGCGCGTGACACAGCGTCTGCTCTTAGAAACCGACAAAACCGGGAACGGCATAAGCAAAAATAAAATGCGGCAGCAATTTGTTTTTTCCGTAGCAACGTTAAGGTTGCCGTAGCTCCGTAGCAAAGCTTTATTTTTCGTAGCTGCTACGGCCAAATCGTAGCAGTAGGCAGGTCTGCATGGGGATCAGAATGTTCATGGGAGTAGGACCTTAGTTACTCATGCTGGCTCTGTGCCTTGATAATAATGTCGTCAGTAGGGGGCTTAATACCGTCCTGTCAAGCGCATGTTAGCTCTGAACAAGCTCCACTGAACTCCGCTGAACTCCACTGGAATGACTCCACAGCAGGGCAAGGTCTTCTTAACTCTTCTAGCGTCATGTATTTATCTTTTACGTTCTTGGTTGTCCGTTGCATCTCAACCGACCAGAGGGAATTAACTACTTTGTTCAAGTGTGTGCATGCATTGTTTTTGAACAGCAGAAACAGTCACAAAAAGCTCCAAAAGCAAACACATGGCGGAGTGCTTGGCAGTGAAAGTCTTTGTATTTGGTGGGAGTGTAGAGTGATGTCTTGGGTGGATATAATCGCCCATGGTGCTATTGCCCACTGCAAAGAACAACATTTGCAAGAGTGAACGCTCTTGGTGGGTGGGGGAAGATGGTTGAGCACTGACCAAACAAGGGAATAACTCTTGCCAATAACCCTATTTGAGGCCACTTAATGGCTGCCTTTTGCAAGAGTGAATGCCCTTTTGGATACTGATCAACAAGGGTTTAACTCTTGCCGTCAAGGGCGTTAATAACCCTAGTTGCAGTGGCCAATAGAGTTAAAACCGAGGTCCGATGTGCCAAGGCATGGTGCATAAGATCTAACGAACACATTCAAGCCCATTCCACAATTTAAGAAGGCTGTATAGTGTTGGCGGGATGGAATACACACATTCATAATCATATAGCATGCATCCTGTGCGCTAATGATACTTTACCATTAATCTTACGGACTATAACTAGTATAAGGCGATACCTTTGTTCACAGACTGAGACTGCAGCGCCTTATAGTTATAACATTTGACTAGAAAAAAATTAATAAGAGCATTTAATAACAAAATCTGAATTTTGTGTAAAATTCTTGTGAGAAGGGGTTATAATTATATAGTAATATACAAATACAGTAAGATGTGCGTGCGCCCTATAATTTGAAAAATACGGTAAATGAAGACTTTGGGCATGACACTGACAGAGGATAAGTTCACATGGACTCCAAACCAACCAAACAAAGACAGAGGTTTGTAAAAATCATGCCATGAAAAACACAAATTCTGATAGACTCATAGAGCCAATCTGGCAAAATGGTCTGGGGGTATAATTCTCTTGACTGTTACTGTTAGACTTAGAGCAAAAGTCAGCATATCAAAGTTATTCCTCTCCATCTGATGACATCATCAGTGATGTCATCAAGTCAGTATGTGATATGTAATCTTATATATAATATAGCAGTCAAGGCGTTAATTATATAATATATATAACCAGGCATGGTAGTGGGGGCAAAGTGGGTTTCGCGGAAGAATATCCAACCGACTCTGCATCTCATTTGAAAGATGTCGACTCAAACTAAAATGATGAAGTTGGGTGCCAAAATGAAGAAGAAAAAGAAGCACTAGGATCACAAATCTGGAAACGTGTGGCGTGAACTAGGCCGTGCACGACTGCTAACTTCGGCGGGAAGTTGCTTGTTCAGTCATTCACACCCGGTTCCGCGAAGTGAATGCATAGGTTTTAACGCACATAATTTTTAGGCGCCTGAGCGAATTTTTACCCCGACTTTTTTTTGGTTTTTTTTTTGGTCAATTTCACTTTCGCGGATTTTCCGCAATTCGCGGAGGTCTACCATGCCTGATAACATATGAAGAGATTTGCAACGAATGGTCGCCGTTACCTTGAGGTCTTTAAATATGAGGTTTTCCAGGTCGCCCTGCGTCACACCGTTGTTCAGGTTGCCCACAAAGGCTGTGTGCTGCTGGTCCCTTCCACCACCGCCCCCACCTCCTCGCCCTCCTCCGCGGCCTCCCCCACCGAAGCCACCCCCACCACCACCACCACCACCACCGCCACCGCCTCCGAAGCCACCACCCCCTCCTCTCCTTCCTCCGTCGTAGGATCTGTTGTAGCCTCCTGACCCTCCTCGATCATCGTATTCCCTGTCACACAGTGATCCCTGCAGGCTTGAACACTCAGTGGATGCAACATTATTACTAACAAGCATTCATCTAAGTCAGTCTCTCTCTCTCTTTCTAACCCCCCCCCCCCCCACACACACAACCCTCTTCCTCTTTCTCATATACATGATATAGATATTTA
Organism: Phymorhynchus buccinoides; assembly: GCA_017654935.2. Classification (NCBI taxonomy): domain Eukaryota; kingdom Metazoa; phylum Mollusca; class Gastropoda; order Neogastropoda; family Raphitomidae; genus Phymorhynchus; species Phymorhynchus buccinoides. The sequence continues at coordinate 12,610 of JAGGCT020002510.1, read as the reverse complement.
ACCTTTCTCTCTCAAGCTCTTATATTTTGCAGTTTGTGACAAAAATGTGCATACAAAATACAATACACAGCATTAATTGTTCTTCGTTTTCCATTGAGTCACCAGTCGTTTATGACCATCAGAAAAAAGATGAGCATAACGACTAACGTCCTCCGACACAGGTACGGATGGGACATTTTTATGTAAAGTTAGTGGGTCAATCCTGGAGATACTACAATACCAGATCGGGAGGGGAGGAGGAGGGGGGGGCAGAGAAAAGAGCAGACCTGTTTACCCTTATAATGAAAAACCCGGAATTTGCCACCAAAAAAAAACGGAATTTGAGAACAAAAACCGGAATTCACATGATCTGTACACGACTCGCGATAAAGCGGTTTCTTGTTCTTCTCCTTTCCGCGAACATCGGCGTCGATTTTCAATATTGTGATGATTTCTTGGCTCAATTTTGCCAGAAAAGTTTTATTAGTAAATTCAGTCACTAATTCTTAGTCAATTTTAGTATAAAACAAGCTGGAAAAAGCAAAATACCTGGAAATGTCCACGATGGGACAGAGAAAAATCACTCGGCCGCGGATCGGCGGATGCCAAGTTGCAACTCGGCGCCATCGCAATCAATTTTGACTTCATTTTCCGTTGAAAACTTCAAAATTCTCACATCATCGTATTTTCCAGTGATAATATAATCTACATTGACTCATTTCAACAAGCCCTAATTACAATCTCTACCATTAAAAAAACTGCCTGGAAAGCTCTTCGAATCGACAGTAAAAGTCTGGCCGCCATTTGCTCAGTCCCGAAATAGATCGACCAAAATAAAAACATTATTTCACCCCTTTAACCAATGAAAATGCAGCACAATTTTAGCAAATTTCCGGAATAATTCCGGCTAAACCGGAATGGTAAACAGGTCTGAAAGAGACAAACTGAGAAACTATAAAGAGACAAAGGGAAAGCGAGAGAAACAAACTAGGGGAGGTACACCTAAATGCGAACGATTTGAGTACTCTTAACTTTAGAGCCTTTCCAGAAAGTGAATGAAGTGAAGTGCGTCGATCAACTTGATGTCTGCGTTTACATTGTTTCGATTCACAAAAGATTGACAAACCCATAGAACTATTAATTTGTGTCCAAACCCTGAACAGATTTTTTACAAAACTGCCCTCAAATCATGCCTGCCGATCAGGCATCCGCAATTTGCCCTATCTTGCCAGTGACGTCATTCACGAGGTGGGAGAATTCAGACTGCCTGTTGTCTGCAACTTATCTTAAATTTGGCCACGCTATATGAATTATGCATGGAGAATGTATCAATCAATGAACATTATTAGATCATCAGTTTTCAAAAATGTATCATTAACATTTACACCATGGATATTTTAACACACGTCCATTTGCGAACAATCTGAAGAGAAGGAAAACTCGTTTTGTCTTTTCAGGCGGAAACGGGTTTGCTAAACATCGCGTCAGGCGATGTGTGGGGTGCATGCTTCTGCTTCGTGTCAGATGGGTCTGTGAGATTTGCTAATCAAAAACAACTATTTATAAATGGATCTCCATTTTGAAGATTCAGCATAACTTATTGTTACACTTATACTTATAGTTGTGTCCTTTTGCCTAAAAACGTTTATTTTGTGACTGTACGCAATTAAACTTGGTCCTGTTCGCATTTGATTTAAACCCTGCCGTTTGCAAATAAACTCAGGCACCCAGGTCAGTTTAGACACACTTCACGCGTTGAAAAGAAAGAGCACATGATTTTATGAGTTAAACTAATGGGGGAAAGGCTTCTAAAATGCTTGGGCTTGTTTCACCAATCATACAAGCTATTTGCTGAGCAGTAGAGGAGCTGATCTGGGGCACTGGCCTGGGCCGTTTGCAAGCAGGCGTACCTACCCTACAGAGTATTTGTAGGGGAAAAAAAGAAAATTCTTCTGGTTCTGGTCGAGGTACCTTGAACGGAGCCTATCAGTTCGCTCTGGCTTATCACTGCCACCACTTATGGTTCTCTTTTACCTGTCCCCTCTTCTGTCATACTATTTTTTCTCAGGCCTTGAGCCTTTCTTCCGGCAAAAGTGGTCTAGAAGTAGAACCTCCCCGGTTCCGTGGCAAAATAATCAAAGTGTTGATTGTGGCCATGCATAGCCAAGATGAAAAAGAAGAAGAAGACGAGGGTGCCAGAATGATCAATTAAATGATCGTGGGCCCCAAAGAGAAAAAGAAGAACATCAGTCCATCATTCCATGTCGGCATGCCATGATGAGATGAGCCATGCCGCACGAGCATCTGATCTTCGACTCGGTAACATACGCCAGGTGAAAAAAGTTCCTTCGATAGACATACCTAAAAATATCAAACAAATTCTGTTGCCCTTTATACACTTGTTCAATAAAATACAGATCATGATCTCAAGTTTCACAACAAAATCTGCTTCGAATGATTCTTGACCTACCCGCGAGACTTGTCGTAGTCAGCCATGTTACAACTTTGATCATTCCGGTGGCGCATGCGTCCTGCGATTGTATTCTATATTTAGTGGGTGTAGGTGTATTTTGATGTCACGATAATTTCGCCATCTCTTTACCACAAACACAAGAAACTTAACGTCACATA
>JAGGCT020002510.1:0-5000 GCA_017654935.2 Phymorhynchus buccinoides | reverse complement strand
TAGATAAGCCAACAAAAAAGTAAAAAAAAAAAAAAAAAAATGTCCCTCTATGCGTTTCTCATTTTAAAACGTCTCTGTACATTTTACCCTAGCAATACAAAACTTTAAAATATTTTTATTTTTATTGTTTATATACAACTATAACCAAATAAACTGTAAACTTTGAGTGAAATGACACAACGGTATATTACTTCAATCACTTCTTTCACTTGCACACATACACACACACACCGTGACACACATATATATCCCCTCCTCTCACCCAATGCATCCAGCACTTGACCCCCCTTTCCCCTCCACTCCCTTAACTTCTTCAAACCCCCCCCCCCCCCATCCCCCAATGCACATCAACAGTATATGTCCTGAGGCCCAGGTCATAAAACTAATAAGTTGTATTAACTCAATCGCATCCTTCCACATAAATAAACGTGATTATGCGACATCACCATTGAGGACAAATCGCCAACTTGTGTGCGGAAGAAATACAAAGCTGTCAGCTTGACGATTTCACTTCAAGGGAAGTAAATCTGTGTGCACACCATACTCTGGTCATTTCTAAGCTCGCTTCCCTTCCCTAGACCATGTTAGTTTGTGTTTGTAGTGGGGAAACCGATTTTTATAAAAAGTCTGAACTGCCGTTTCCTTATTTTCTATACCTGAAGTGAAAACCTGTAATAATAATAATAATAATGGGGAAATTTATACAGCGCCCATCCTACGAAGTAGGCTACAGGACCCAGTCTGTAGGTTCAAAGACCTTTTCATCTTACAAACTCACCTTTCACATTCCCCTCCCCTCCCCATCCCCTCAACACCCATAATATCTGCCAATCCTCTTTCACTTCTCTTTTCGTTTATGCCTGCTTTGTTTGAATGTATGTCCGGAGCGACTTGTTGAGACTTTTGAATAATTCAAAAGATTTCTAGGTTCGCAGCTTAGTATAATGGTTGCGATATGTTGCCTCAGCCTTCTTCTCCTGTTGCTCTTCGGTGAAATGCACTAGCGCGGTGCCCTTGGACACTGTGTCGCCTTCCCAGAACATTGTTTTCACAACCACTCTTTCACCCCCCCCCCTCCCCTCAACACCTATAATATCTGCCAACTTCTGTTACCACTATTGTAAAGCTGTGTCGCCTTCTCTGAACAACACTTTCTCTATCAGTCTTTCGCACACCCCTCCCCCCCCCCTCCCCTCAACACCTATAATATCTGCCAACTTCTGTTACCACTATTGTAAAGCTGTGTCGCCTTCTCTGAACAACACTTTCTCTATCAGTCTTTCGCACTCCCCTCCCCTCATCCCCTCAACACTCCCATAATATCTGCCAACTTCTGTCGTTACCACTCCCGTAAAACTGTGTCGCCTTCTTGGAACATCGCTTTCACAACCACTCTTTCACACACCCCTCCCCTCCCCATCCCCTCAACACCCCCATAATATCTGCCAACTACTGTTACCACTCCCGTAAAAATGTGTCGCCTTCTCTGAACATCACTTTCTCTATCAGTCTTTCACACACCCCTCCCCTCCCCATCCTCTCAACAACCCGACAAAATCTGCCAACTTCTGTTGTTACCACTGCTGTAAAACGGTGTCGCCTTCTTGGAACATCGCTTTCAGAACCACTCTTTCACACTCCCCTCCCCCCATCCCCTCAACACCCACATAATATCTGCCAACTTCTGTTGTTACCACTCCCGTAAAACTGTGTCGCCTTCTTGGAACATCGCTTTCACAACCACTCTTTCACACTCCCCTCCCCTCCCCATCCCCTCAACACCACCATAATATCTGCCAGCTTCTTCCGTCACTATTGGTTTGCCTCCACCTTCTCCTGTTGCTCTTCGGTGAAATGCACTAGCGCGGTGCCCTTGGACACTGTGTCGCCTTCTCGGAACATCACTTTCTCCACCACTCCTGCACGCGGGGCTCGAATCACGTACTGCACACACAAATCAAAAACATGCAGGCACGCATGAATATATGCACGTGTATAAGTGCACACACACGCGAGAGCGCGGGTTCGAAACCCAGCTCGGTTCACAGTGGTGTGTCGTTGGGAAAGGCACTTCACTCCTATTTTCCTCACTCAACCCAGGTGTAAATGGGTTGGGGGGAAAAGTCTTTCGGATGAGACTTTTCAAAAACCGAGGTCCCGTGTGCGAACACATGCACATGATCTTGCGCACACGTTAAAGCCCATCCCACTATTCGGTGCGAGTAGGCCGTGTGTGTGCCGGTGGGATGGACGTCATCAATAAATAAAATTAAAAAAACACCCACAAAATGACATGGTAGGTGTGATCAAACACTGATTAATTTTTGCTTTAAGATCACAGATAACACAGACGTTTATGGACGCTATCTTTCTGATAAAACTAATTTAAAATGTTTTAAACAAACAAACAAACCATCCACAAAAATAACCAACAAAACAATGCATTTCCTTGATATCGTATTTTTCTGACTTTAAGGCGATACTTTTTTTCCCCCCAAGACTCAGTCCCCTGTGCCTTTTAATATGAGTAATATTTATTAATAAAATAGTAAGAAAATATAACAACAAAATATAAAATTCGTGGTTGAAAAATATGGTAATACAAATGAAGGAATTGTTAATGCTAACACTTTTTAAAAAATTGCATCGTTTGAAGATTTCGTATACACACAGCCACACATAAAATCACACATACACGCATGCACATTTCTTTTGAGACTTTATTCATTCTCCTCTATTCTTGAGGATAGACAAAAAATTCCTAACCAAAGATTTAATGTAGACTACACATCTTCAGGTGTTTAGATTTTGTTGTGTTTCTTTTTTGTGTGTACACACATGTCAAAGTATCAAAGGGAAGCCACCCACCTCCATCTTCATGGCGATCATGACCACCAGTGGTTCCCCCTGCTCCACAGTGGCGCCCTCGCTGACCAGCACTCGCTCCACCACGCCGGGCATCGGGGCCACGGGGTCGTCCATAGACCCCTCCACTCCGCTCGCCTTGAGGTAGTCAGGGACAGGCAGGGTCAGCGTGTGACTGCCCTCCTGGGAATACACGATGTAGCAGTAATATTAATAATGACAACAACAGACCTGTTTACCCCCTTCACAAGTCTCGAGTAGTCTGGATAGCTGAAATGAGTAGTTTTGGTGCAAAATGTGTGGTTGTATTCATTAAACCATCAAACAATGTTCACTGAAAATGAGTAGTAAAGAGCTTTATTTTCAATCTTGAAGAGTAGTAGAGGTCTGAATTGAGTAGAATACTGCTCGAAAAAATAGAATAAACAGGTCTGCAACAACAACAGCGGGGGTGGGGAGGGGGTGGGGTGGGTTCGGCCACCAGGTCGTCCAGAGACCCCTCCCCTCCGCTCGCCTTGAGGTAGTCAGGGACAGGCAGGGTCAGCGTGTGACTGCCATCCTGGGAACACATCATGTAGCAGTAATATTAACCCCTTCGCTGCCGCCTACTACTTGCGCATGCGCCGCCGGTTTGCCGCGCGATTTTTGAGCGCATCAATATCGCTACTTAGCGGCGACGTATATATACGTCGGTGGCAAGTACTGAAGCGCTATAGAGGACGTATATATACGTCGTGGGCAGTGAAGGGGTTAATAATGACAGCAGCAACAACAGTGGGGGGTGGGGGAGGGGGGAGGCCATCCATAGACCCCTCCCCACTGCTCGCCTTGAGGTAGTCGGGGACAGACAGGGTCAGCGTGTGACTGCCCTCCTGTCAGATCAATGTGCCAGCATTAATAGATGATTTTCCGAAAAAACTAAGGGAGAGCACTTCATGAAAATTAGAGTTGTTTACCTCCATTCCTTGGTCAAATACCATAGCGGCAATGCAACAATGGCGTCGAAGCTTCAAACCGCAGGATGCGAGTCAGCGACTTGCAAACATTTTGTAGAAAAATAAGGGGTGACCAATTGCTACAAAGTGCTAGAACTTGCAAACTGTGACGTAAAAATATAAATTACATCAATTTCAGAATGACGCACTGCGTTCTACATGCTGTGTGTCTCCTCAAACACAAGAATTGAGGGCTGGGGATTTACCTGATGGCAGAGTAACTTCCCCTGTTTGACCGATTGAATTAGGCAAGATAAAGATAACTCCTACACACCATGAAATTACTCCCCTTAATTATTTCCGAACAATTCCTATTAGAACACCAATGGTACATCAAAATGTTGTTACGCTATGCATAGTTACACGGGGGTTCATCTTTAGCCATAACAAGCTCCTAGCACGACATCGTCAGTCTCCAAAATCCCCCCGAAGACGGAGTGTGGCTGCCCACGTGGCGGGGTAATCAAAAACGGCCACACACGTAATGTTCTCATCTCTAGCTGAGGCACTTGTACCATAGTGTTCAAGTGCTTCCACTTTTGGGGTGATCCCTGGAGTCTTTTAGCCAGGGTGAGCCAACCAACCAACCAACCAACCAGCATTAATTGTGATGTCTATACACGCATTTCTGAGGCAAGTTGTTGTCGTTCCCTGGCTTAAAGACTCCAGGGATCATCCCAATTATTATTATTATTATTATTAACTCATTCGGCACTGGCCGGTTGCTTCCCCTTACAACCGTTTAGGACGGGCCATTCGACTAGGTTCGAAAACCCATCACCACAAAAAAGTTATGAAAAGTTATGGACTGATATTTTCAGATAAGATTACTAACACCATGCACTAAACGATCGTAAAATATCAGATTCCATACCTTCGTCGTTTGTCTCCTATTGACGAAAACAGCTAACACATAGAAAGAAGGAAAATTTCACATTCCGATCTTTGACCCCCCTCTACAACCAAAGCTGAATGTAAAGTCTGCAATGATTGGTTGATTTCAAGAGAGGCAAGGTCAAAGCAAACTGAAAATAGGTTATGACTTTGCACCGGAAAGCTGGTTACACGCCAGAAATCAAAACCTCTTGAAAACTCTTATGAGCCGGATCCGGGCCATTCATCCTAAACGGTTGTGCGAGC
>JAGGCT020002509.1:0-25000 GCA_017654935.2 Phymorhynchus buccinoides | reverse complement strand
AACCTTGATACGGTAAGGGCCGGTAACCTTGATCAACTTTTTCTTATATAGCTCATGTAAAAAAAGCTATCATTTTAAAACGTCGTAACTTTCTCAATTTTCGACCGATTTTGATAATTTGGGTATCATTTTAAAGGTCTTGTCGGGCTCTTTCCAATGACATAAATTTCATTAGGATTTGACAAAAAGTAAATGTTTTTTTTAAATTTTATAACCAGTAAACCACCCTATAAAATATAAATCCTAAGTATCCTGCAAACAGTAAATGTCATTTTGTAAAGTGGTACTTTGTTTCAATTATCTAATCATTTGAGAACCCGTAACAGCAAAGCTAAAAATACTAACCCAATACACTAATAGTAATACAATACTAGAATCATGACATCAAACTGATGCTTCAAGTGGATACTCAACAACAACGGTAGAAGAAGAAGAACTCAACTTGTCTCAACTCTCAAGGGCTCAAAAAGCGTCACGGACGGTTACACTTACAGTTACTGAGTTAGGCTATGCCAATCAAATTGCATATAACAAACAAAAGAAAGGGCACATCAAGAGGCCGCAAGGCTTCGCTGCCCTAAAAACCTAACCTTCTAATCAATGCGGAACTAAGTAATGAGCGATGGTTGATGAAAGCAATTTCATTGATTTGATTAACAGGAAGTTACGTCAGTACAAAGAAAGGGAGATTATACTTACTTTGTAGTCCTACCCGCACACTTCCTTCTTCTTTTTTCTTGCATAATTTTTATAGCATCCTCCATCAACAATTTGATGATTATGACGCTTACGACATGGGGGGTTTCCAACTAATCAGGATCTTGTATGAAGGACTTGCTGCCCGGATGATCAGCTCAATGCGGTGTGGCGGTGTATTTTTCCTCTATGAGATAAGTAGTCCTAGCCGGAAGTAGTCCTAGCGTAGCCAATCAGAATCGTTTGTTTGTCCGCCATTGTGAATTTTACGAAAAAAAGTGCATGGATTTTTACATCGATTTCTCGGCAAATATGTAGATTTACACCCTCCTGCTCTATTTCTTGGTTCTTTCCGTGCTTAGGGATAGGGTTAGGGATAGGGTTAGGGTTAGAGAGGTAGATATTTAATGACAGGTACATAACAGCGGTGTTATGATAAATAAGTACCTGTCATTAAATATCTACCTCTCGCATGAAAACTGTACCCATCTAACCCTAACCCTATCCCTAACCCTAACCCTATCCCTAACCACGGAAAGAACCAAAAAATAGAGGAGGAGGGTGTAAATCTACATATTTGCCGATAAATCGATGTACAAATCCATAAATCCATAATCCGTAAAATTCACAATGGCGGACAAACAAACGATTCTGATTGGCTACGCTAGGACTACTTCTAATGCGCATGCGCAGAGGTAAATATTTCATAGGACTACTTATTCATTATGACAGCGGGATTGAATGGGAGGGGGGGGGGGGGGGGGAAGGCATGATTTGGAGGGGGGGGGAGGCCTGGACAGGGGGTGTCATGATAAATAAGTACCTGTCATTAAATATCTACCTCTCGCGTGCGAACTATACCCATCTAACCCTAACCCTATCCCTAACCCTAACCCTATCCCTAACCCTAACCCTATCCCTAACCACGGAAAGAACCAAGAAATAGAGCAGGAGGGTGTAAATCTACATATTTGCCGAGAAATCGATGTACAAAGCCATGCACTTAGTTTCGTAAAATTCACAATGGCGGACAAACAAACGATTCTGATTGGCTACGCTAGGACTACTTCCGGCTAGGACTACTTATCTCACAGAGGTAAAAATATTCTGTCACACCGGAGTTGACTCCGTTGAGGCAACGGAAGGGTGAGGACAGGGGGGGAGGAAGGGGGGGGGGGGGGGGGGGGGGGGGGGGGCTCAGATCCGGGATTTGAATTCCTCCACCGAGACTGATGATATTGCCTCAGATGGAAGAGAGTTCCACTCACTCACAGCCCTTGGAAAGAATTAGTACTTCCTGTAATTTGTTTTACAGGCAGGAAGTAGGTAGGCCTGTGAGTGAATCTGTCGTGATGGAGGATGGGGGACTGGCTGGTGTGGGGTGTTGATGGGGTGTTGATGTGGGGTGTTTCCTTCCTAGGAAACTTGGAAAAGAAAGTAGGAATGACAGAATTACGTCAAACAGCAGCGATTTTTCGCGTGGAAACTCCGCTATATTTTCTCAAATATATTTCTCAAATCCTATTTCATCCCGTGCTGCGCACCTTCGTCTTCGAACCCCTGTATATATGTCAATAATTGCCGATAAACGGCAGGTGGACATTGTACATGGCCTTTATGGTCATAAATCAAATCAAATTTATTTTATTATTTATTAAGACAACTTTTATAGCGCCTAATCTTTAAGCTCTAAGCGCTTTACAGAAATCACTAAAATGAATAGTAAACCCAATGAACAAAAAGTATACATCAAACATTGACCAACAACCCTCTTCCCTGATCCCTCAGTCAATTTCTCAATCACGCCCAAATAATGAATAACATAATCTACAGTACACTTTCGCAACCAACTTGAAACACTCACACTGATGGACACTTAAAGACGCCCAGGCCACACTATTAACAAATCACACCCACACCCACACTTATAATGATAGAGAGAGAAAGAGAACTAGAGAGAGAAAGAGAGACAGACATACAGACAGACAGAGAAAGACAGAGACGGCGACACAGAGCCAGACAGAGGGACAGACAGAGAAAGAGACAAGAGAGAGACACACAAACAGAGACAGAGATATATAGGACTGAAATACAGTTGCATGCATCATAAAATAACAACTTACTATAATTTGTACATACAATAGTCACAAAAAAGGCACATAATATTCAATATTAATAAACATTCACACACACACACACACACACACACACACACACACACACACACACACACACACACACACACACACACACACTAACACACACACTAACACGCACGCACGCGCACACACACAGACACACACTTGAATTTCAAACTAAGTGTGAATTTCAGCGAAATTCACTTTATTATCTCCCGAGGAGAAATTTTGTTCAGGTGCCAGAATAACATAGACATCCACATTCAACATGCATGAATAGGAGCAAAGGTTACACATAATACACACTTTAAAATACACATTATATGTGAATACATACACATCTAAGGATAAGCATGCATAGTTTCTTTTAACACGATGAACACACATTTAAACACACACACACACACACACACACACACACACACACACACACACACACACACACACACACACACACACACACACACACACACACACACACACACACACACACACACACACTGTGACACACACACCACAACAAATCTGCCAGATCAAATAGCCAATGCACCCTCTTTAAATGCATTTAACCCTTTCACCGCCAGCCATTTTTCAGCAAAAAAATACCATTAAACTTAACTGGGTAGAGAAAACAGTTATCTGCAATTTTGTGAATTCCTCTATGCCCCGTAGTACTATAACATTAGGCCTATCCTTAGCCTACCTCTCAAAATTAATATGGTCTTCAGATAACAGGCCCCGACTTGATGCCTTTTAGTGATATGGGTGTTAAACCATTGTGGTGCATACATGCAACATTGGCGGTGAAAGGCTTATGGGCAGGTTAGACTGTGACAGGTAGGGGACAACGGGACAGGTCCGCCCACGGGGCAGGTCCGCCATTTCCTTTTTATTGCTATATCCTTTGCTCTGGAACCATTTAGTGCATATGATAGCCACATGTTTTGTTCCCGCCACAACCTGTGAAACTGAGTTTGAAAGTTGTGCATCAATTTGAGGTAATTAAGTTGAGAGCAAAAAATGTGATTTCTGCAACTTTTTGTAGGACCAGAAAAAAAGAACTCACAACCTGGCTCCTACCATCTTCACGGACAGAAGTTGCAGGCATGCAGTCAAAGAGGCGAAATACGTTGGTGTCACTATCGAACAAGACCTGTCGTGGGACACCCATATAAACTAACGCCGTAAACAAGGCCAACAAAACCCTTGGATTCATACGAAGTGTGACGTAAGTGTCCCACGCGACCCACTTTCTCCGTTTCTTTATCTACTCCCCCCCCCCCCCCCCCCCTTCTTTGCTCGGGCCGCCACTTTAATTGCCATCCACCATCAAACAAACGCCGATTAAGGGATTTGTCTCTTTGAAGCGCGATTTACCTCCCCTGTCAGCATGTAACCCCTACAGAGGTTATCTCCCTTCACCCCCCCCCCCCCTTATCTCTGTTCCCCATCACGAGATAGTGATATCAACAGTCGGCTCCCTTTGTAAGACAACTCGTCCTTTCTAATCACGAGAAGGATTTGAATGTTGGCATGTGATAATGATGTAACCGGCGCGTGATTGTTCTGTATCCCTATGCATAAGACTAGGACCTCATCTTGTGACGTGTCGACTGCTATAAACCAATGACAGGCTTTCATTGTTTGAAAGTGAAGGCTATAATTGGAGTAGTGAGAAAAAGTTTTCACACAAGACGCTGAAACGTAGCTAGAGCCACACTCCCAGCCAGTCACAATAAGCCCACTAGTAAGTATTATTGATGGCTGGTGATTGAGATCTGGTTTGTTTGATCCTAGCTTTGATCTAGATCCTATGTTCAATGATGAATAAGGAGTAGATAGATATGTTATTGAAAAGAAGTGGTAAACATTCTGTTCTATTTGTGTGCACTGATTATTTGTGTGTGTGTGTTTTTGACTTTAACACCGGCTTTTGATACCAGAACCGGACTTTATGCCTACTAACCCTTTTGTCTATTTTTAGTAGGAAACCTATGGGCCGCAATCTTGCACTTTATGATACCATTCCTTTCCAGGTGTTGGATGGAGAGTGATGTTGGCTTGATCACCTTTTATGTTTTACTGATCTCAGTTTGTTAACTGAAATTCAGATTATGTGTTCTTAGTGCTATTGTACAAGGGAAGCCTTCTAGCCGGTTGGGAGTCACTAATTCCCTGCCGACTGAAGCCCCTTGTCTCTAAGCCATAGAGAACTACATCCACCTTCTCCTGTGATTATCAGCAGGGCATCGTGGACAGGAAGATTACCCCTGACTCACAAGCACCAAGACGGGAAAGACGCCCCGCACCCAGAATCCGCGAGGAGACCACGCCTGAACTGTGCCATCCTGCGAAGCCGTAACCGGAACGACTGGGAGCTACTCTCACCTGATCGATCATTACGGAGGAACTTGCCAAGAGCTAAGTACCAAACCGCGCCAATCACTGGAACTTTCCTCCGGACAATGAAAATTAGTGACCCTTCTCGCTTGGGGCTACCCTTCTAGAAAGACAAAAATCTTGTAAATCCTTTCGGATTTCATTGTTTTTTCATTCATATTTTGTTTCGGGCGCCATTGAGCTGCTTTATTATTATTGTTGCATAATCTTATGCAGATTTTGTGAGTAAATAAAATACAAGTGTAAAATAATCCTGAACCCTTTGGTCAGACTGACGAGAGTGGGAGTCTTGTAATTTCATGTAAAACCCTACTTCTCTCTGTCTGCCATTTAGAGCAATTCAACCACTTGTATTTCTTACAATCATACGAGCCAGAACCCGGGCACAAATATAAATTTATTAGATGAAAAGGGGCCGGGAAAGTTGCTCATCTCCCATACCCTAGAGAAGTGGGTTAAAGGCAAATTTTCTACTTGAAAATTTAACACTAAAAGTCTTCCCTAGAGGCTTAGCCTTTTAACCCATTACCTCGTCACACGAAGGAATCTTAACCCCTAATTGACTGCCACCAACGTATTAGGGGAAGACGGGGTAAAAAGCGCATGGGCGGGTAAGAAGCCCACCCCAATTATATATCTCATGAAATGAAGCAAATTTCAGTCTCATTTTGCCCGGCCATGAGACGAGCGTTAATGTCTAGCATTCGTCTCATGGGCAACTTTGACTGAAATTTTCTTGATTTCATGAGATAATTGGGGTGGGCTTCTTACCTGCCCATGCGCTTTTTACCCCGTCTTCCCCTACGTACTGACGTGATGATATCACTGATGACGTCATCAGATGAAGAGGAATAACCCTGGCTTTTGCTCTAACACAGTCAAGATCGAGATCCATATCCCCAGACCATCTTTCCAGATTGTCTCTATCAGTTGTCTTTTTCATGGCATGGTCTGCTCAATGATTTTTTCTTTGATTTTCTCTGGCAGTCAAGGGTTTAAAGTAGGCTCCACTACTGTGAAAGAGACAGCCTACAAGGCCTTAGTACGACCCACACATGAGTACGCAGCCTGTCTGGGGCCCATACACTGCCGAAGAATATCGGCAAGTTGGGAAAGGTTCAAAGCCGTGCAGCCCGATGAGTCGTCAACCGCCACAGTCAAACATAAAGTGTGGACAACATGTTGACGGATCTGCACTGGCCTCTGCTAAAGGACAGGCGAAGAACGGCAAGGCTGGCCACCTTCTTCAAATACCACCATGGAGAGGTGGCCATCGTTCATGATCAATACTCAGCATTGGCCAGACCCTCACCCACCACCCAGACAGAAGAGACAGTCGCACACGGCAGAGTACCTGCTTCCTGCTACTAAGACCAACTACAGGAAGTGCTCTTTCTTCCCAAGAGCCGTGTGTGAATGGAACAGTCTTCCACCTGAGGCAATTTCATCAGCCTTGGTGGAGGTCTTCAAAACCCAGATCTGACCCCCCCCCCCCCCCCTTATTCCCCCTCCCATGCCCCTGTTCCCTAGGGTGGGGCGGGGAGGGGGGGGGGCCTATAGTCTGATACGCCCAGCATTAGTGGAGCTGCCGGACAGGTACAATGGTCGACTTATGGCGATTTTTTTCACGCCAGGGGGCAGTCAATCCACTATAGGGGCTTATCACGCGATTTTCTTAGTTGGGTGTAGTGAGAGAGAGAGAAAGAGAGAGAGAGAGAGAGAGAGAGAGAGAGAGATGGTGGGACTCCTCCCTCTCTCTTTCTTTATCTTTATCCCCAACTAAGAATATAGAGAGGATTAGCCCCACACGAGCGTCATGCCCTCTGGCGTGAAAAAAATCCCACTAGGCCTATGTCTCCCATTCTTTTCAGCCCCCATCAAGCTGGGGACCTAGTCCCCAACCCAGCCTACCGCTGGGCCAGGCCCACAGTCACCAGACCAGAAGAGGCAAAAGCAGAACAGGGGGCAGCGAGGGGAAGGGTGTGTCCGTGTGTGTGTTAAAACAGAAGGAGGAAGAAGGAAAGGGGGAGGGGGGAGGTGTGAAAGCTTTGAAATCAGTTTTGGGAGCCAAGCCTGGACCTGAAGAAGTCTAAGGTCTCAGCTTCCACAGTGTCCTAGGGGAGCATGTTCCAATCAGAAATTGTTCGAGGGGAAAAGGGACTTCAGCGTACGTCAGTTTGGGACATCGTACAAGCCAATATTTAAAAAAAAAATTAAGTTAATGTAATGATCACAATGCGATGTCTCATATTCTAAAATTGGTGTGTGTCTGTGTGTTTGCGATTGTAAATGTGCATGCATGTGTGTATGTGTACGTGTGCTATTCTTTCTTCGTTCCTCTAAAGTTGGCCATTCCAGTGATGTCAGGATCTCGTCGACACTGGAGGTTTGCCTGTATCTCATTGCCACCCAGCGAGCGCTCCTCCTTGGGATTTTTTCAAGGGTGGCCGACGTTTTTGGTGTGTAGGTCCCACACTGTGCTGGAATACGCAAGAACTGGGCAAACAAGTGCCTTATATACATATATAGGCAGTTTCTCTCAGTTTTTGTCAGGTCAGGTCAGGTCAGGTTTTTGTTCGTTGTCTTGAGATTTCGTCTCAGAAAGCTGAGGGTCTTGTTAGCCTTCTTGTTGATGTTTGCAATATGTGGGCCCCATTTGATGTCATCTGTGATTGTATCGCCCAGGTACTTGATTCTGTTGACTTCTTCAAGTGTTTGGCCATGGATGGTGTATTTTCCAGACACCCCCCCCCACACACACACACACACACTTGCTTACAGATATTGTTGCTAATTATAAACATCAAACTATCAACTATGGTTTTCATTGTTTATGAAATATTACTCTAGATTGAACTATCTCAATAAACAACCAAACATAACGAACTGGCCTGCAGTGCGAGTCACATTTTGTGTTTGTTGTATTGATGTTCATCTTTGACCTCTGCTCTGTTTGATAAGGGATCATGGGAGATGATGGAGAGTACATCAGTGTGTGAAAAACGTCATCACTTGGGATGGATGGTGTGAGATGATGGGAGAGTACATCAGGGTGTGGAAAACTTCATCACT
Source organism: Phymorhynchus buccinoides (assembly GCA_017654935.2). NCBI lineage: Eukaryota > Metazoa > Mollusca > Gastropoda > Neogastropoda > Raphitomidae > Phymorhynchus > Phymorhynchus buccinoides. The sequence continues at coordinate 16,694 of JAGGCT020002509.1, read as the reverse complement.
TGGGATGGATGGTGTGAGATGATGGGAGAGTACATCAGTGTGTGGAAAACGTCATCACTTGGGATGGATGGTGTGAATGATGGGAGAGTACATCAGTGTGTCTAGGCCTTTAACTCCAATGGCTTTTATCATTGGCTGACATTAGTTTGGGCCAACAGTAAAGAGAGAATGAGAGCTGTAGGACCAGTGATTGTCTACAGCAATGGAAAATCATTGTACAGCTCAGTCTGCTGTGAATGACCGACTCTCACACTAGGAGGCATTTGCACTTGCTCTTTGTTCCGCAGCCTTGGGGATTTGTTGGCCTTTGGGGATCCTCCCTGGCCTAAAGTCCTCTTGGTTGAGAAAGAGGGGATGTCTCCTGGGAAGGCGTCTTCACATTAAACAATTTCCAGCCAAGCTTTTCAGAATAGCAGCTGCCTCCTCTGATATCTGCAGGTCATACTGTGTGTATGACACACAACACACACATACCATTAGCACCAACAAACTGTTGTACAAAACAAAGGAACATCACAAACAGAAAACAAACAAACACTAAGAATTATTAATCAAGCCAAACTTTCCCAAAGTTTCCCTTGTTTTATTAATTATTCAAAACAAGAAAACAAAGATGCAATCACATTTTAAAGATGACAATTCACTTGGGATGGATGGCGTGAGATGATGGGAGAGTACACCAGTGTGTAGGCCCTTAACGCCCATGGCTTTTATTTTGGATGATATTAGTTTGGGCCAACAGTAAAGAGAGTACATCAGTATGTAGGCCCTATCAATCAAATTTTAAAGATAACAATTCCAAAGAATGTAAGAAATCAACTAATCTCAAACAAAGGAAAACAAAACAAAACAAAAGAAATATAATAAAAGTCAGTCCTTTCTCAAACACTACTGGATACCATCCTCAATCACTGCTCCAAGTTGAAAGCACTGACACAAACCAAACCTCTGCTAAAAGAGATGACAAAGATTCCGTCACACATAATCCAACTGATCACACAGAGCACTTAAGACTGAATAAACACATGTGCAGCAAGCTAAGGCTAGTGCCGTCTCCAACCTGTCCTTGCAGACAAGCAGACGAAACTGCAGAAGATGCACTAGAAAGGTGTCCATAACATGAACATGTGAGGAGAGATGTGAGACCAGCACAACATTTTCTACACATTAAACTCCATGGCAGACCAAACTGCAGAACATGCACTAGAAAGTTGTCCATTACATTAACATGTGAGGAGAGATGCGAGACCATCAGTAACCTCTTTACACACAAAGTTATATTGAAGACCAAACTGCAGAACATGAACTACAAAGATGTCCATTTCATGAACATGTGAGGAGAGATGACCATATGGCCAACACAAACCTCTGTACACAGAAAGCTCTATGGCAGCCATCAGGAGTGGGAAAGAACGATGCTATTTGTTTCAAGGACTGGTCTGGTTCTGTAGACCCAGGTATACAACAAGAAAAAGAAAAATCCTTCTTCTTCTTCTTCTTCCAATATAGTTGACAAAGTCAGTTCTGACCATTATTTCAACTGAAATCCAAATGACCTCATGGATATTTAAAAATCCCCCCCCCCCCCCTCCAAATACCTGAATGATAATACAGATTTTTTTTCTTTTAAATTTGTTGGGTGTGTGTGTAAAGACAACATACAAATCATGAGGTCTTTCTGAAACCCAGCATGTAGTGATGTATATGTACAATATTCACACATGAAGAAACACAATGAACAAAAAGCATGCATAATATATGCTCTCTCTCTCTCTCTCTCTCAAACTTTATGGTTACATTAATAATGCTATCTACCAGTACAGCTATACTTTATGGCCGCATCATCTGTTGATTCAATTATCGTGTGTTGTTTATAGTCCATCAACAACAACTGTGTCACCAGAACTGTCACCACATCAAATACTAACCGCAATAATATAAACCAATATATTTTCACCCTACAAAACAAAGAATAAGACATGTCCAAAAACTTTCCATTCAGGCCTTTAGCACAAAGTTAGCCACTGCTGAGAGTGTCAGCATTTCTGTTAACTTGTCACTCCCACATCACACACACACCACAAAAAAAATTGTAAAAAAAAACCTCCCAACCCCCCAAAGAAAACAACAACAAAACAAAGCATAAGTAAAGTTACAGTTATGTTGTACATATACACATGCACAATACATCACTGAAGTAAGAAAAGCAATACAGTGGTACAGGCTAATGTACACAGCAGAAAACAAAGCATAAGTTACATAGTTATTTGCCCCCACTGCAAGCAAGGAGGAACGAACATCACCTCACAATGTTCTTTAAAGTAGTCAGGGGTAAGATACCGGCCCTTCCATCAGAACAGTTCCTTACACCAGTTGCCCGGTCAAAACGGAGAATTGTGCCCCGTCAAGTAAAGGACCACATTACAACCAACGTGGTATCAACGATGGCAAGAAACAACACCAATTGCTTCGTGGTCAAAAGATCTAATACCACAGTCTTCCGGAACACATTCTTTCCACGGACAACACCTGAGTGGAACAGCCTGCCAGATGATATAGTCACACTGTCATTGGCCAGCCAGTTCAGGATGGCTGTGTCTGGTTTCAGGCACAGCCAACAACCACCATACTGAACTGTAGGAGGGGGCCCCAGCTACCATGCTTGCTAGATGGTCCAGCTGTTTTTTCAGCTGGATGAAAAGTGGAACGTTGTAGCCTGCCGATCATAAACCCCATTTTGTTTTTATTATATTTTAGCTAGGGATCAATAGGTTTAAGTGCTCTCCCCAGTTTTTCCCCACGTTGGCATTTATATCCAAAATTGGATCCTGCCGACGAACCTCATCAAGATCAAGTTCAAGAAGTTATGCTGTACAGATACACATGCACAAAACATTACTGAAGCAAGAAAGCCAATACAGCTGTGTTGGCTAATGTACACAGCAGAAACTAGAGCGTTACGACGCTAGACCACCAGCAGCGCAGCAACATTTTCGGAGCCAGTGACCTTGACTTTTGACCTTGATTTTCGAACTTGGTCTAGATATCCTTAGTACCTATCCGCAAGCAAAATTTGAGTGCCCTAGGTCCCTGCATTCAAACGTTATCGTGCCAGGTGCTCGGAAGCATTTTTGGCTCCAGTGACCTTGACCTTCAACCTATGACCTTTTAACCATTTTGCTGAGATACTATTAGTATCTATCCGCATGCAAAATTTGAGCATCCTAGGTCCCTCTGTTCAATCGTTATCGTGCCAGGTGCTCTGTAGCATTGTTGGCACAGGTGACCTTGACCTTTGACCTTCATTTTTTAACATGCCCTAGACATCTTAAGTACCTACCTGCATGCAAAATGTTAGCGTCTTAGGTTCCTTCGTTACCGTGCCAGGTGTTTTGTAACATTTTTGGCTCCAGTGACCTTGACCTTTAACCTTCAAAATTTTGCTGAGATATTCTTAGTACCTATCCGCATGCAAAATTTGAGCGTCCTAGGTCCCTCTGTTCAATCGTTATTGTGTTAACAGTCATTTAGTCGACTTCAGAATGCACTGAAAACATTACCAGCTAGGCTCTCTTCGTTCGCGGCTGGTACCAAAATAATCACCCGATTTTTGTGGGCTAACTAACTAAATAAGGTATAAAATGTTTGGCATTGATTTAAAGCTTATTGTATGTAATGACTGAAACAGGCACATTCAGAAAAAGCGCTTTTTGTTGCATTAACCCTTTCACCGCCAACGTCGCATTTTTGCACCACAATGATTTAGCACCCATGTCACTAAAAGGCATCAAATCAGGGTCTGTTATCCAAAGACCATGTTCTCTTAATTTGGGGAGGTAAAGATGGGCCTTACTTTAAATATGTCAGAGAGGGATCCCCAATATTACAGACAGTCAAGTCGGCTTCAGAATCCACTAAAATCAGTATATCTGCTTGCATGTGTATGAGTGTATGCGTGCGCAGGAGAGATTGTGTTCGCTAGAGTGGGGTGGGGGGGGGGGGGGGGGGGGGGGGGGGGGGGGTGTGTGAGTATGTGTCTGTGAGTGTGAGTACACGTGAGTGCTTTGTGTATGTGAGTGTGCGTGTGTGTGTATGTCAGTGTGCGTGCGTGTTCGCGTGTTTGTACAAGTGTATGCTTGAGTAAGTTTGTGTGCGTTTCAGTGATAATGTGTTTTCTGTGTGTTTGATTAAATGTGTGTGGGTATGTGTGTGTATGTCTGTGTGCAAGAACGCGTTCACGCTCGTGCGTATGTGTCTGTTGTGCGTGTGTGAGTGTTTCAATACTGATTGTAAAGTGCTTTGTGCTCGATAAAAAGCGCTATATAAATATCCGTTTATTATTATTATTATTATTATTACCAGCTTCGCTCACTACGTTTGCAGCTCGTAAACAAAGCATAAGTAAAGTTACATAGTTATGTTGTACATAGTTATGTTGTGCATATACGCATACACAATACATTACTGAAGCAAGAAAGCCAATACAGCTGTGTAGGCTAATGAGTAATGTACACAGCAGAAAACAAAGCATAAGTAAAGGTACATAGTAATGTTGAACATAATTATACACATGCAAATTAAATTACTAAAGTAAAGAAGGCAATACAGCTGTATAGGCTAATGTACAAAGCAGAAAACAGTCTAAGTAAAGTTACATACCATATTTTTCGGACATAGGCTAATGTACACAGCAGAAAACAGAGTCTAAGTAAAGTTACATACCATATTTTTCGGACATAGGCTAATGTACACAGTAGAAAACAGAGTCTAAGTAAAGTTACATACCATATTTTTCAGACATAGGCTAATGTACACAGCAGAAAACAGAGTCTAAGTAAAGTTACATACCATATTTTTCGGACATAGGCTAATGTACACAGCAGAAAACAGAGTCTAAGTAAAGTTACATACCATATTTTTCGGACATAGGCTAATGTACACAGTAGAAAACAGAGTCTAAGTAAAGTTACATACCATATTTTTCGGACATAGGCTAATGTACACAGCAGAAAACAGAGTCTAAGTAAAGTTACATACCATATTTTTCGGACTATAAGACGTATCCCCCAAATTTTACCCAAATTTCAGATTTTGTTAATATATTTCTTACTATTTTTATTGGTCATATTATAAGGCGCAGGGGTCTGAATCTGGGGGAAAAGTATCGCCTTAAAGTTCGAAAAATACGGAAATTGTACATATACACATGCACAATATGTAACTGACATAGGAAAGCCAATGCAGCTGTATAGACTAATGTACACAGCAGAACAGAGTGTCCACTCAACAGTGCACAGTTTCATGTGACAGGAAAAAGGTGTGCAAGAGCTTTCAAGAACAAAGACAGGAGACAGGACAAAAGGGGCAGAAAAAAGTAGAACTTGAAGGCAAACAGCAAAAGGGGGAGAAAAGGCAGAATCAAGAGTGACAGAGTAGAGGAAGTTAGAACTTCCAGAAGATGGGAAACTGAACTGAAAGAAATCTCCTCAGTATCCCCTGGGAGCACCATTGTCTTGTTGGTCAGCCTAGGCTGTTGCCCATTTGCAACAAGGACAAAGGATGGACTTTAGAGGTGAGATGCCTTGCAACAAGGACAAAGGATGGACTTTAGAGGTGAGATGCCTTGCAACGCGGACAAAGGATGGACTTTAAAGGTGAGATGCTTTGCAATGAGGACAAAGGATGGACTTTAGAGGTGAGATGCCTTGCAATAAGGACAAAGGATGGACTTTAGAGGTGAGATGCCTTGCAACGCGGACAAAGGATGGACTTTAAAGGTGAGATGCTTTGCAATAAGGACAAAGGATGGACTTTAGAGGTGAGATGCCTTGACAAAGGATGGACTTAAGAGGTGAGATGCCTTGCAACAAGGACAAAGGATGGACTTTAGAGGTGAGATGCCTTGCAACAAGGACAAAGGATGGACTTTAGAGGTGAGATGCCTTGCAATAAGGACAAAGGATGGACTTTAGAAGAGAGATCAGATGCCTTGCAACAAGGACAAAGGATGGACTTTAGAGGTGAGATGCCTTGCAACAAGGACAAAGGATGGACTTTAGAGGTGAGATGCCTTGCAATAAGGACAAAGGATGGACTTTAGAGGGAGAGATCAGATGCCTTACAACTAGGACAAAGGATGGACTTTAGAGGTGAGATCAGATGTCTTAGTACAACAAGGACAAAGGATGGACTTTAGAGGAGAGATGCCTTGCAACAAGGACAAAGGATGGACTTTAGAGGTGAGATGCCTTGCAACAAGGACAAAGGATGGACTTTAGAGGTGAGATGCCTTGCTCAGGAAAATGCCCACTCTCTTGGCCATAAGACTTTTGATGACAGTTAGCATTGGTGAGGGCACCTAAAAGCAAACCAATTCCCAAAGCTGCAGCATTAAGACATTTGATTTGTGATAATACATACATCACCCGTGTTCACTGAAAACCCTTTGTATGCTTTACAGTTTGTTTGGTGGGGACTGCAATGTCAGGCATGAAAACTACTCTACAAAAAAAAGAGGAGATTTTTCCAGCGAGATATCCTTCCATCTGGATTTTCCACTAACGTCAAAGGTTTTGTTGACGATGTGTGTGTGTGTGTGCAGCCGCTACAACTTATCATCCAAACCAATGTCCACATCTGCCAAAATTTCTACTGGGGGTTGGGTGGGGGGTAAGTACTCATTTAACAGCATTTCACGTCCAACTTGCATTCTGACTCTCTAAAAGACCATTCGCGGGTCACTTCGTCGGCCATTTTGGCACGAAAACGCCAAGAGTCGTTTGTCCATATACGGACCACGCCGTTTGAGAATAACATTGTGCATGCAATTTCGGCGAAGAAAATTTCAGAGGGGGGGTGGAGGGGGGGGGGGGGGGGGCGAAGATTCTTTATTTTCCAAACAAATGTAGACAGAGATGGAGGAGCTGTTTTCATGCCTGAATGTGTGTCACTGCAGTGAAGAGTGCTACTGGTGTGTTTTCAGCACATGTCTCTTCACCTGCTGTGGATATTTAAAAGCAGCAGGACAGTGAGGACAGCTGTGGGGTTTCTGTCCAGTGTGGGTCACACGGTGTTGCGACAGAGAAGTGGACCTGGCAAAGCCTTTTCCACAGTCTGAACACACATGGGGTTTTTCTCCAGTGTGAGTCAGATTATGTTTTTTTAGATCACTGGAACTAGTAAAACCTTTCTTACAGTCTGAACACACGAAAGGTTTATCACCAGAGTGAGTCCGGCGGTGTAGTGTAAGAGAACTTGCAAGGGCAAAACCTTTCCCACAGTCTGAACACACATGAGGTTTCTCACCTGTGTGGATCAAACGATGTTTTGCAAGCTTATCAGAACAAGTGAAACCTTTCCCACAGTCTGAACACACATAAGGTCTTTCACCTGAGTGAATTCTCTTATGAATAGTTAAGTAGCTACTTTGAGAGAAAGCTGCCCCACAGATATCACAGAGATGGGGTCTGGCACCTTCATGAACTGACCTTATGTGGTGCTGCAAATATCCTGAATATTTAAAACCACTGTCACAGTGTGGACACTTGAAAGGCCTCTCCGTAGAGTGGACTTTCTTGTGTTCTGTCAGGCCATAAGCCTGAGTGAAACTCTTACCACACACATCACACACAAATGGCCTGACATCAATACGAATCAGTTTTCCTGTGTGAGTCCGACAATGTTTTCTCAGAGAACTGGAGTCAGTAAAACCTTTCCCGCAGTATGAACACACATATGGTTTTTCACCAGAGTGAGTCCGGCGGTGTATTGTAAGAGAACTTAAATGGGTAAACCCTTTTCCACACTCTGAACACACATGAGGTTTTTCACCTGTGTGGATCAGACGATGTTTTGCAAGATAATCAGAAGAGGTAAAACCTTTCCCACAGTCTGAACACACATAAGGTCTTTCACCTGAGTGAATTCTCTTGTGAATAGTCAAATAACTACTGTGAGAGAAACCTGTCCCACAGACATCACAGGTATGGGGTCTGGCACCACCATGAACTGATTTTATGTGGTGCTGCAAATTTCCTGACCCTTTAAAACTACTGTCACAGTGTGGACACTTGTAAGGTCTCTCCCTTGAGTGGATTCTCTTATGTTGTGTCAGACCACAAGCCCGAGTAAAACTCTTACTGCACACATCACACACAAATGGCCTAACATCACTGTGAATCACTTTGTGTGTCATCAGTTCGCTGGGTTTACTGAAAGACTTTCTACAGACATCACACGCATGCTGTCTGCTTCTTTTTTTCCCATCTACATCATCAGCATCATTATCATCAACTTTCTTTTCCCTCCTCCCTTTTCTCTCCCCCCCAGTATCTGCCTCCTTATCTATGTCTGTGTTGCTACAGTTACCAGCATCACATCTGTCAGGTATGGAGGGCCCAGGTAACACCATGAGTAGTTTATCTCCATGAACTGATGCCAGGTGGAGTTCCAAACTGCTGATCAGCACAAAGGCAGCAGAACAATGCTGACACACATGAGTTGTGTCCAAAGACAGCAGAGACCCAGAAGTGTTGTCAGGCATGGGCTGTACTGTGCTGTAGACAGCTGAGGGCTGATCTGGCGAGTCTTCCTCCATGGAGCATGATGGTCCGAGCTTCTTCTGTGAAAACAGAAACACACAACAGAAAAAGCTTTTTACAAAGCAGTTTTTCAATCAGTCGTCTTGTTTGTAGAGTTTCATTAGCTTTGGGGACAAATAAACACTGTCATATCTTTTGATGTCTCAAGTCTGGAATGCTACCATTCACTAGAGAATGAGTACCAAAAAAAAAAATATATATATATACAGATCCTTTTGTCAAACTGAGTCTATTAAATTTCATAAATAAAAATAGATAAATTCAATCAATGTTTCTCTGGAAGTACACAGCTGGCATTTAAGAAAACCCTAAAAGGCCAACTAATCCTCTTGGCTGCAACACAAAGAGTCAGTGCCCATGCCTCCTAGTTTGACGGTCATAGTCATTGACCAAAGACTAAACTGTACCCACTATCATGATTTTCCCTAGACTGCTAACAGGATTATGGCCAACAAATAGACTGACTTGACTTCAACATATAAAAAACCCAATAATTTGAATTGGCAAAATCATACCCAAAAAAAAGCAATTTAACTTGACTAAAACAGAGAAAAATAAACTATTTGACTTGGTCACAACATACCCAAAAAATTACTTTGCTACAACATACAAAAAATAAACAAGTTACTTTGCTACAACACACACACACACACACTTGCGCGCACACACACACACACAGAGACACAGACACAAACCCACTGTTTGACTTGGGTACAAACTACAACACACAAAAAACAATTTGACTTGGCTACAACAAACAATTTAAACAAACAATTTGACTTGACAACAACATACTTCTTCTCTTCTTCGATCGCTCAGACAGATGCGTCATGCTGCCGTTATGCGCCTAACTAAGAAATAGTTAGGCCCAGCAAGTCCGACTTCGGCTGGAGGAAATGTTTTTGAAAGAGTTTCGCGGAAAATGGCAGGAGAATGGACCTGATAAGGCAGAAAGATAGTAGATGACAGTAAGCAAAGGGAAACGGCAGAGTCAAAGAGTGACAGATTAGAGGAAGTTACAAGCACAGAACTTCCAGAAGGTGGGGGAACTATTTATACAAAAGACCCCGGTATCCCCACGGGGGAAGAGACCACAACATACAAAACAAGCAATCTGACTTGGCTACAACATACAAAAAAAGCAATCTGACTTGGCTACAAGATACAAAAAAAGCAATCGTGGAAAATGAAAAGCATAGGAGACAATAGTACTCACATGTTCAGTCTTGACTCTGGGAAAATCTGTAAAATACAATTTCAACTGTTTACTCCAGACAGCATAACATAATAAACTTAACCATTTTCTTTACGATAAAGTGTTTTTTTTATTAATCCTTTCACCGCCAATGTCGCATTTTTGCACCACAATGATTCAACACTGATGTCATTAAAACTCTTGAAATCAGGGTCTATTATTCAATGATATTGTGTTCCTAAATTTGAGCAGTAAGGATTGACCCTATTCTAAATGTGTCACAAAGAAATCCCACAATATTGCAGATAAAATCTTTTTTTTTGTAGCCAAGTAAGTTTAATGGACATTTTTGACTAAAAAATGGCTGGCGGTGAAAGGGTTAATAGGGCTACAGCTTTTCTTTTTACATTACAGGTGTTTTACTTATCTTTTACTAAAAAGGCAAAACGCATGACAATTTTTTACAGTTAAAGGCAAGTAAAAATAGTTAAACTATGTCAATGACAAAGTGAGATCAAATACTTTTTACAAATTAGAGAGTTTATCCCTCTTTCCATCTGTTTGATCTATACATGTCCTACATTGCACACACATACAACATGATGTCTGTTAACTAATTCGCATCGCAACGATTTTGAATTATTAAAAAAACTCACAAATAACTCCAGCCATACACACAAACAAAGCATACATACACAAAAGGAGAAATGAAAGAAGATTACAGGTTTTTGCTTCAGCTTTTGACACAGGGAAGTGGTAGATCAGATATTTTTGCAAAATTGTGGTCTAAGAGAGCAAAGCGAGTTTAGACGTGACCAAGGTATGATGTACACACACATTTACTTTCCTTGAAGCAAATGCATCAAATTGACAGCTATCTATTAATGAGAGACTTAGTGCGATTTTTCTCACGCCAGAGGGCATGACGCTCGTGTGGGGCTAATCCTCTCTACATGTATATTATTAGTTGGGGATAAAGAGAGAGAGAGATAGTGAGTGGTCCTACCATCACTCTCTCTCTCACTACGCCCAAGTAAGAAAATCGTGTGATAAGCCCCTAGTGCATTGACTGCCCTCTGGCGTGAAAAATATCGCCATAGGTTGACCATTCTGGACATATATGTCTGGAAGTGGAACGACTTGAATGAGTTAAAGACAATCTAAAAGCTACTGACCTGAACTCTGGTGCTCTGTAGTCCACTGAAGTGCTGAGTCATCAGAATCATCCAACTCTGTGTTGAAGTTGACCTCCGACGTCTCTACTTCATCAGGGGACACCATTGGGTCACAGCGTCTGAAATCACATAAGACACAGAGAAGGGGCTAGTCATTTTTCACTAAAACTAATAAAAGTTAGGATATTAACCCCTTGACTGCCACCAACGTATTACGTACTGACCTGATGACATCACTGATGATGTCATCAGATGAAGAGGAATAACCCTGATGCTTTTGATCTAACATAGTCAAGAGAGTAATATCCCTAAACCATTTTGCCAGATTGGCTCTATCAGTTGTCTTTTTCATGTCATGGTTAGCCCAATGATTTTTTTCTTTAATTTTCTCTGGCAGTCAAGGGGTTAACCTGTTTCTGTTTCAATTGAATTTATATGCCCAACATTCTAGGGCCTACCTGTTCAATAGGGCATTTGCCGAGTGCTGGTGACCTTGAATTTCACGGAGTTGAATTTAGAGAGTTAAATTTGAAAGGTCAGCAGAACTCGGGCAGAACGAGTGCGGGCAAATTAGTAGTCTAGTATAGAGAACGAACACTTGTGGCAAATGCCCTATTCTTGCCTTTTTCTCACTTTGGCAATAAAGTGTAACTTTAAACACCATCTCCACAGACACACAGCAGCAACCTACTTTCTTCCGTCATGCAAAACCACCCATGTATAATTTGTTTCATTTCCCCAGGGCTGTGTGTATGGATAAGGCAGAGCATCAACACCCCTCCTTGCCTCTTCTTCGCCTCCTGCGCTCAAACTTCCATTGCCTTTTACCATCTACCTTCAACAGAATCGCCCCCTCTCCAACAGTTTATTGAGCTGATCATCCGGCCAGCCAGGGCTTTTGATTGCCTGACTCTGGTCTTGGACCCATCCCCCTTCCCCAAATGTTAATGCATCATAGCCTTTAAAATGCAATGCCGATTTTATGCTGAAAGGAAGGATTTCAAGGGTTTTTTCATCTTTTTAATCAAATAAGCTTCCTTTAATTCTCAATCTTGACCCCCCCCCCCCCCCCCCCCTCTACCCTCTCCCCCCTGCTTCCCCAAAATGAACATCTGTATTCACCATCTTTCAAGTAAAAACAAACTTATACTAGTATTACACATGATCTCACCTCAAGCTCAAAGAGAAATCTGGCTTCTCACGTGGCCTTAGATCAGCAGATGATACAGAACCAGCTTGAACTGCAGTAGAGTTCTCAGTCCATGTCTCGGTTTTCACTGGCTGAGATGGAGATGGAGATGGAGAAGCAGCTTCAGCAGCACGACACATAGCGATGCAGGTCTCCAGATTCAGATCAGCTTCTTGCAACAGTCGCTTTCTGGTAGAGCTGCCATTGATGCCTAACACTATTCTGTCTCTCAACAGACTGTCTTTCAAGCAATTGCAGAAATTACAGGTTGAAGCAAGAGTGCATAGAGCAGAAATATAGTCATCCACAGTCTCATGAGACTTCTGCTTTCGTGTGTTGAACACATATCTTTCATAAGTTTCATTGGTCTTCCCAAGTAAAATATTGTGAATTATGACATTGTTCTTAGAGTGATCTGCTGCTTGCTGCTTATACATGGTGACAGTTAATCCTTCTGGCCAGACTCAAGAGACTGCCTGCGAGACAAGGATTTTGAAAACCAAAGATCTTTTGTACACCAGCTAGAAACCTATGGACAATGATTTTGATTGATTTTATTTAAAGTCTGTTCACACAATGTAATATTAGACTTAAATAATAAATAAATGACATGAGGTTTTGTGACTGTGTATTTATGCCTGCGCATATGTGTGAGTGTGGTTGTGCATATATGTAATAGCACATGTGTATGAGTGTCAGAGTGTGTGTGTGTGTGTGTGTGTGTGTGTGTGTGTGTGAGCATGTGCGTGAGAGAACAAAAAAACATGAAAGGGGGCAAAGAAAACAAAATTAATAGTAACTAATGATCAATTATAGTAATCTTGCAATGAGGCTTTATAAAATTCTCTGCCCCTGTCTCTTGACCTGAGATGCGAACGCACCCTACTTAAGATTATCGCCCTTGCCTGTCAGGAATTAGTAGTATATATAGCCACAGAAAATGATCTGCTCCTGACTCATCACCAGGGGGCATCGGCGGTTCGGGCCTAAAATTATTACCCTTTCGTGTCGGCAAGGAGTAGTATAAAGCCTAATTCCAGAGCTGGATGCGACTGAAGCGACTTTGATCATTTCATGGCTGTAAACTACATCTTTTAACCTTCACCGGATCCCCTGTTCAACTACACAGTCACGATGGGGCGGGTTTTCCACTACCCATACTCATTAAAAAGGAAAGAGACATGCATTTTAACAGTGTTTATCCCTATTCCAGATGATGTGGGTTCTCCAGTACCCATACTCGTCAAAGAGTCACCATGTGTTTATCCTTATCCAGATGCCGCGGGTGTCCCACTACCCATACTCAATGCACTGCAGTGGCATATTTCTGCTCTTTAAAGTATGGGTTGTAGGATACCCGCGCAATCAGTGACAAGCATGTTCAAATGACGCATTATATTACGTCATTTGCATTTTATACACATTAATGAAATTTAAGACACATAAAGCCATTAACGTTTTTGATAAACTCATGAAATTTATGATGATTGCTTAAATACTTTTTGAGATATAAGTTTGTATGTGTCTCTGGGTACTAGAATACCCAGGAAGCATGGTGAAGGTTAAAGTTCCTATTTTTGCTACTTGTATCCCAGACAAGCTGTATAGCAATGATAAAAATCGACATTTGAAAAGAATATGGTGAACTGATAGTGGGTGACCTCAAGCGCATTCTACATCTTTCGAAAATTTGGTCTTCCATAAATTTAATCTAATTTTGTAAAACAGGCTAGTTATTAAATTGTCTGTTTTTCTTTGTTTTGCACTGGTACATTAACCCTTTCACCGCCAATGTCGCATTTTTGCACCACAATGATTTAACACCCATATCACTAAAAGGCATCAAATCAGGGTCTGTAGTGTTATCCAAAGATCCTGTTCTCTTCATTTTGGGAGATGGGGATAGGCCTTACATTAAATATGTCACAGAGGAATTCCGAATACTACAGACAGATTTTGTTCTCTATCCAGCTAAGTTTAATGGAAATGTTTTTCTGAAAAATGGCAGGCGGCGAAAGGGTTAAGCCAAGTTTCTACCAATGTATTCACGAAATGTGCAGTGTCAAAATGAGAGCAAAAAGTTAGTGAAAGAATGTGAATGCAAACTCAATAGGCCTATCTATGGGACAGTTGCACAGTTTGCAGTTGCACACTTTTTTTACCTTCCAGCAAAATCATTTTGCCAAAATGAACAACCCCCCATTTCTCGGTTAATTCCATTTTTGCCTTTCTGACCAAACATAAAGCTTTCTTTCATGAACCTCTTCAGCTAATCATCTTTTTGGAATAATAACTCTAACCCTAACCCTACCCCCCCCCCCCCCCCTTATAAGACGGAAAAACGCAATGAACCACGACTGTGACAAATGTGCGGTGTACTGCAGTACTGCAGGGGGGGGGGGGGGGGGGGGGGGGGGGGGGGGGTGGGGTAGGGTTAGGGTTAGGCTTATTATTCCAAAAAGATAATTAGCTGAAAATGTTCATAAAATACAGCTTTATGTTTGGTAAGAAAGGCAAAAACGGACACATTGAATTAACCGAGAAATACAGGGGGGGTGGCACATCTTTACCTTAATTTGCCGAACAACTTTTCCCTAAATCTAGGAAAAGAACATCACTCTGACGCAGAACCCCTTTTCACCCCTTGCACATTACCAACAGTTTCCCCAACTATAAAGAAGATAATGATGTTTACAGCCATACAGGCCTAAAAGTAAACGATGATTGATGATTGCATTGAGGAAAGAACATGAGGGCATACTTTTAACCCTTTCACTGCCAATGTCGCATTTTTGCACCACAATGATTTAACACCCAAGTCATTAAAACTCTTGAAATCAGGGTCTATTACTCAATAATATTGTGTTCCTATATTTGGGCAGTAAGGAATGACCCTATTATAAATGTGTCACAGATAAATCCCACAATATTGCAGACACAACATTTTCTGTAGCCAAGTAAGTTTAATGAAGATTATTGGCTCAACGATGGATGGCGGTGAAAGCGTTAAACTAACAAAAAAAACTAAATAACAGTCGTTCAGCTCAAAACTGTTTTGTACTAACATTGGAGTAACAAAGTAACAGAGCAATAAACTGCATGGAACAATCTTTCTAATGAAACTGTAAATGCATCATCACTAAATATGTTCAAAAAATCTTATTAACAACAAAATTAAATACTATTGAAACAAAATCATAATAAAACAAACAAACAAAAGAAATGGCACATCAAGAGGCCGCGAGGCCTGGCTGCCCTAAAAGCCTGACCTGACCTGACCAAGCCTATAAGTTATAATTTGGAGTAATTAATTTATTAAAAAAAACAATACACAAAAACCAAAGTAATTCACGGGCAAAACATATATAAATTTATACTACATATGAAAAAAAATCTATAGGGCAAAAGGCTTAAAAAAGCCCACAGAGCCTAAACTGAAATGATATGATATAATGATAAATCTGATGATTGTGGCCACGCACAGCGAACGCCGAAGAAGAAGATATGTGCGACCTTTAGAACAACAGGAAGTTACGAGTTACGTTATAGTAGTGTGTTGCAAATTCGTCCTCAATGCAATTTCGTCCAGTTTGCATGGTTTACACACTTTGGAACTGTGTTGTATCTATTTCTAAAGGATAATAAATACACATAGCTGTTATCATTATCATATCATATCATATCAGTTTAGGCTCTGTAGGCTTATGAAGCCTTTTGCCCTCTAGATATTTTTCTCAAATATAAATATTTATTTTCCTTTTTCTTTTTGTTTGCCCGTGAATTACTACGGCTATTGTGTATTGTAAGCCCCAAAAGGAATCCCAATGATAAAAACAGTATTATTCATTAGTTTATTCACTACAATTAAGTTTGTCAGTATAAAAAACCACCACTTAATAAGATAGCAATATTTCGGTTTATTTGTTTCCAACCTTCGACTGGCAAAGGCAACTCGTTTGTGTGATCTGCATGAAAAGATGGATCTAAATCTTAGCAACTGCCTGAACTCGGACAGTCACAAACCATAAAACTGTAAATCACGCAGAAACACTGAGGTGCCTATAAAACAAATGATAATATTCCTTTGTTTCACAACAACATGTGTGATTTTATCATGCATATATTTTAGAATTATTAATTTTCAATAGGCAATTTCATTATTTTATGTATGTATGTTTGTGTTTTACGCCCTCTCGACCTGGGAAGGCACATGTGGGACATTTGTACTGGGTTAGTATGAGAAACTAAAAATAAGACAGGACAAAACGTAAAAAGACAAAACGAGGACGCAGACAATACATAAAGATTTCATTATTTTAAATCTTGATTAATATATTTATGACAAATCAACTGGACGAATTTGCATGGTAATAATCCAAGAATGCAATTTCGTCCAATGCAGTTTATGACTACTCTATCGTTTTAAAAAAATGAGATTTTCCTGGTATTGCAGTACCTCCATGATCGTCCCACCATATTTACTGTTAATAATGTCCCATATGTGCCTGTTCTAGGCCGGAGGACGTTAAATGAAC
>JAGGCT020000250.1:0-20047 GCA_017654935.2 Phymorhynchus buccinoides | reverse complement strand
CACGCCGAAGTAAGGCAGAAAACACAGATCCACGTCCGGACAAAAGTACTTATGAGTATATGGTCGAGATAACGATTCCATACAAATTCTGAGGCATGTAGGCACCGAAAGGAAAATGATGCGAAGAAGTAATCACATCTTTTATCAGTTATTATGTTTTGGGAGTTAGATAGGCTTTTATCCTATCTCGAGAGGATTGCTGTTTATCACACGAAGTCGGAGATGAGTTTGATAAACAGCAAGGTTCGAGACAGAACCTTGCTAAAGTGTGCAAAGTGAGACGAAAAATCCTGTACCCAGGTTCGAACTCGGTTTCTTGACGAGAGCGAACACGTTACCTCTGGAATAATCAACAAATTTCCATGGGGGTATGTACAATGCAGCTGTGACAAAAATAAGCATGGACTTTGATTTATTACTGAAGTATTTGAATGAATTATACTTGTGTCAATGCAACAGGAAGAATATCCAAGGTGTAGTCTGCTAAGTGTACTCAGGAGGGTAGGGCTAGCTCTGTGCTGCAGCCTTCGGGACTATTGGCGGACCATGAACACGAAACGTTCGATGGCCCTAGCTTCAAATCAGTTGTAAGGTGTAGCATAGTTTAAAAATACCAAAAGAGTTTGGAAAAGTTTTCTAATTAAAAAAAAATTGTGATAGGATCGCACTTGTAAAGACATTTTGATAATAAAAACAGTAGTTTTCATGAAATTCGGTGTTAATTGAGAAGAAAAATAAAAATAAATAATGACGCTTCAGAAGTTGAACACCAATGGGCTTTTTTCGCTCATACCAAGCAAATTAGCAACAAGAAAGGACTGAAAGGCTGCAAGAAGAAAAAGGCCCTCAGTGTATATGTCGCAGTAGAAACTGGAATCAAGTAAGATTCGCGAATTTTCCACAGTACAAATTAAATTTGACTTATAGTAGTATAATCAGAGTTCTAATTCTCAGTAGGAATCGGAATTCAGATTTACTAGTACAAATTGGAATTTCTTGATTTGGTACCTGGGGGGGAACCCCAGGGCCAGTATCAAATGGAAGTTAGTACAAATTGGAATTTTGTTTATACCTCGTAACTTATTGAGTAAGATTACAATTTAGGAAGGTGTGTACAAGCAAAACCTGCCAGATGGGAGCACATATCACAACATATCACACACATAGCAGAAAACAATATGTAAGTCCCAATTGTATTTTAGTGATTGAAATACAAAGCCACATTGGTCAAATGTAGTATAGCCCCATATCATTTTCTCTCAGATTCGTAGAAAGTAAATGGCTGTCTGGCGGTCTGTCAATCCATGGCTCAAATACCACACACACGCGCGCACGCATCTCGCTCAGAGAAGAGGCGGGAGTGGGGGAGATAGACGAGGGGGGGGGGGAGAGAGAGAGCGAGAGAGAGATGATAGACGATGAGAAGAGCGAGAGAAGAGAGAGAGAGAGAGAATGAGCGAACGAAATTTGTTTAAAGCAGGGATTATAGATAAGCATACAATGTGCTTTTTACACTCAGCCGGAGCCAAAACAAAGGTTAAAAATATACGAAAACATGACGCGCCTTGCGTGGACAAATAATAATAATACAAAGCATTCAAGAAAAGTAAATATCAGAAATAACATAACACAGCATGATCATGAAATTGGGATATTTAGCCAACGGCCATTTAGCCAAACGGGACATTACGCCAACATGAAATAAAAATTAAGTTAATGCAATGATCACAATGTAAGTCTCATACTGCGTAAAGCGCAAAGCGTGATCACGTCACCGCCACTTCTGATGGAGCTACAGTGGGCTCTGTGCAGTTCCGCCTTCAGATAAGCTTGCTGTTCTATCCTTTCTGTCACTTGAACAGCCCTACGCTTACCTCTCCAGAGCTCCACACCTACATCCTTCCGCTCACTCAGGTCCAAACACGAACTTCTGAAGTTCAAAAACAAATCTAAATCATTTGGTGAGCGCAGTTTCAGTTTCAGTGCCCTGCTGTTTGGACATCCCTCCAGCGATCTTCCGCAGAACCACTATCTCTTCAAAGAAACTAAACTTCAAGACATACTTTCAAAGCCATTCGGTTTGTAAACGTTTCCTTCTGACTTGTTAATGGGTGAAGAATGGGTGATAATGTTTTGGCGACGCGGGTTTATCAGTGAATGAAGCGCTTGGAGTGTATAAATAATTATAGGAAAGGCGCTATAGAAATTACTCATCAAATTAATATTAATTATTATGTCTCACAGTGGACACCTGAGTGGGAAGAGGTTTAAATGATAAGCGTGTATAAAGGGATTGTCAATACCTAATATTTACAAAGAAGGGTCTGATGTATCGGATGATCGGAGAAGTAGGTCTTAAAAGGGAGGGAGGCTTTATAATGGGGCGTAAAAGGAGGTTTCCGTTTCTAAACTACAAAACGTGAATCTGCATATAGCTCACAAGCTGTTATTATATTCATCATTCTCGCGGTTCGAGGGTGTGAAATATATTATAAAACACAAACAGTAAAACACAACACACCAGGTCTTCTAATACACGCAACACTGCAAAACACGCCACACCACACACACACACACACACGCACGCACAAGCACGCACGCACGCACACACGCACGCACGCACGCACGCACGCACACGCACACGCACACACACACACACACACCACACGGAGCGAGCGCGATATGCGCGCATCCACACAAATAAACTTAGAACACATTGAATCATGTTACACACAACACACACACACACACACCCACACAACACACACACACACACACACCACGCACATAAGCACACTACTTGCAGCACACAGACTACACGCGCACACACATGATGCATACGATTCTTTAAGTAAATATATAGCGCTCACTTTAAGCTCTAAGCGCTTACATTTTAGAATCGCGAACCACGGAGCCCAAACAAGCATACACACACACATTGCCAAGGACACTGAATCAGTAAATGACTGACACAGTGTCCATTAGCAAGAGAACTTTCAAGATTGGGTATGGATGGTTTTATTGATGGATTCGGGACGCCATTGTCTCTACCAGTATCTAAAACAATTATTCGTCGTTCAGTTTGTAAATGTTTATCAGTGTCACTTAGTATGCATCTTAACATTGTCATATCGGTTTTATTCTTAAATGTACTTTGTTTTTTTCTTTTTCTTTGGGGGGGGTGGGGGGGGGTGTATGATTAGGTCGCACCTATCCTATCATTACTCTAATGATTACACACATTTAACAGACACACCCATCACACCACACAACCAACATAAAATAAAATATATGTGCTGGAATCACTTTTCAGTGGAAGGACGTTAACTGAAGAACAACACACACATTGTGATCATTACATTACTTAATTAATTTTTTTTAATGTGGGTAAATGCCCCCCTGCAAATGCGGCTAAAGGGTCCATTGGCTAGTTTCCGTTGGATAAGTGGCCGTTGGTAAAATGTCCGGATACCCTAATAATACAGGCATCAGGGTAAGATAATACAGGGAAGAAGTGATCTGGGCGAGAGCTGGAGACGGGGAAAAGGACAATGATTGATTTAAAGTCACATGTGTAATATTATGACATGCCACAATCTTCTGATATAATAATGGACACACACCATTCAAATCATCAAGTAGAATAGGACAAACCATGCATGATTAGCTTTTAGAGAGAGAGAGAGAGACCGAGAGCGAGAGAGAGACAGACAGAGAGAAGAGGGAGATGATGAGAGAGAGAGAGTCGGGTCCCGGACAAAAACTAACAGGCCACAAGCTCAGCACGTTCATAGACTGACATGCTCGAGCAAAAATACTAATATGAGGTAACTAGAACGTTAAGACGCTAAATCACCAACCGCGCGGGAGCGTTATTCGGCTCCAGTGACCTTGACATTTTGACCCATAACTTTCATTATCGAACATGGCCCAGATCTCTCCTACTACCTATCCGCATGCAAAATCTGAGCACCCTAAGTCCATCCGTTCAAAAGCTAGAGAGGATACAAACATACATACAAACACCACCTCAGACACGAGTGAAAAACATTACTAATCCGCTCTCTACGATCACGGTTGGTAATTATGGAAGACGATTACAGGTAACAAAAGTATGCTCAGCAATCTGATAAATTGTCATAGTCAGTGCTCGATTTCCAGAGAAAAACATAAACCTGTGTAGCAAACCACAAACAGGTCCAAGAACATCAACAGCTTCGACAAACTTGAATCAGCTTCACACATACACACACGCACGCCGGCATACATGCACGCCACCCCACGCACGCACGCACGCACGCACCCACGCACGCACGGACACACTCGCACGACGACACATATGCACACACACATTTGCACACGCACACGCACACACACACGCACACAACACACACCACACAACACAACACAAAATATTATAGTTTGGCACACCACAACACATTCTAACAGTACGGTGCATTATTTAACAAACCACAAAACTTTGGCACGAGGATTCATCGCAGCTTGATGCAACACACACTTTACTCATGCACACACTCACACAAGCAACACACTAATACGTTTACTTCATGAATCGGTTGTGGAGGGTTTCAGGATGGCACCACACCACATCAGCCTCACAGGTCTCCACAGCCGTGTCAAAGGGACACAGACTACCCAAATGCTAAACCAACGGAGATGGAGCCGCAACTGTGGTAAATGGTCACAGGGGCCTCAGTCGTCTATTAAAATCGCCAAGCTAACAACCCCACAAATATACCAATTCATTTGCTAAACCTAGCCCTAACCGTCCCTACACTAGAGCTCCTTATGTGTAAATAAACTGTCCTAACCTTATGTTCAGTAACCTTCCCCCCCC
This sequence comes from Phymorhynchus buccinoides, assembly GCA_017654935.2. Classification (NCBI taxonomy): domain Eukaryota; kingdom Metazoa; phylum Mollusca; class Gastropoda; order Neogastropoda; family Raphitomidae; genus Phymorhynchus; species Phymorhynchus buccinoides. The sequence continues at coordinate 15,189 of JAGGCT020000250.1, read as the reverse complement.
CCAGTGCTCAGTAGACTAAGCCCCACTAAACACTACACAGCCCCTTGCAGTGCCGGCGGGAGACGGGCTGCAAAAAGGACATTTCTGTATCGGGGTGCGATCCGGTCTGATGGCTATTCCTAACTCCGGCCACTACGAGTGCAGGCAGTTTGACAACAGCTCACACGAGAACTTCGTGCAACTAGCCAATGCACGCTTTTTTGCGTGCGTAACGGTCACAACAGGTACATCACACGCACATTCTAACAGTTCGGTACATCACAAACACATTCTAACAGTTCGGTACATCACACACACATTCTGACAGTTCGAGAAATCACAAACACATTCTGATAGTTCAGCACATGAAGATGAAGATAGGCCTAAAATACATTGACATATTTTGTTGACAAGAATCTGCTCAAGCTAACTGTGTGTGTGTGTGTGTGTGTGTGTGTGTCAATCAAGTCAAGTCAAAATCATCTTTATTGAGGGCTAAAGAATAAGCTGACAAAGCTTTTTTTCCATCCTGCACCTGTGTGTGTGTGTGTGTGCGTGTGTGTGTGTGTGTGTGTGTGTGCGTAGTGCGTGCGTGCGTGCGTGCGTTTTGTGCGTGCGTGCGTGCGCGCGTGCGTGCGTGCGTGTGTGCTATGCGTGTTATGTGTGTTGCATGCACGCGCGTGTGTATGTGTATGTGAGTGCATGCGCGTGCACATGTTTTTTTCTTTTTATTTGCGAAACAGGTGCAGCTCTGGGGAAGCCGCCACGACCTGGAGAAGACCTCAAACTTCGTCGTGGCGACTGGTCTGAAGATCTGATGCTTTTCCAGACAGAATCGACCGCTGAAGAAAAAGAAGAAGGACTCAAATGTGCACATTCCTCTACCCTCTTTGGGAGAAGGGGGCTAATCTGCCCTATAAACCCAAAATATTGGGCATATTCCAGTTCTATCCTTTCCGTAATTTCACATATGTTTTGCAACAGATAGATCAAATTTAGGTTTCTAATTATTCTGTGTGAATGTTTTTACTGCTTTCTTATTGTTTGGTAGTTCACAACTCTACTGGAGTTGGATGAAAGAGAGTCTTCAGATGAAAACCCCCTTTCAATCCAGTATTTTTGTCCCAAACTCCTTACACTGTCAGTGGGCCTGTCCACGTTCATGTCATGACTCTTCTTACTGTTCACTAACTGATACATATATATATATATAAATCATTTAATTTATTTATTTTTTAAAGAGGGGGACGGGGGTAAGAAAAAGTATTTTTAAAAATCCTCAGTAAAAAATAGTATTCACAACTACAAGGGGGGTGGAGGGGGGTATGGGTGGGGTGGAGCATAATTAAACACTTTAGGCAGTGTCCAAGCTTAAATGTCAACTATGTTATAAAACAATGACTCAGGTAAAGCAAATGCATCAAATGTTCACAGTTAAAACACAAACACCCCCACCCCCCTCCCCATCCACACACACACCAAGGAACAAGATGGTCAAAAAAGTTGCTGAAAATTATTGTTTTATCCTCATTAAAGATAATTTTGACTTGACTTAACTTGACAAAACCAAAAAAACACCATCAGATAATACGGTGTAATATCAAGAATGACTCAGACAAAACAAAAGCATTATGCAATCTTGACAGCTGCAACATGAAGTATGTTGACAGTTACCATCTAATGTAACTAAGACATTGCTCAGTCTTCACACTTACAACACTTGAGTTTGCTAACAGTGAATCATGTAAACTTTACACTTGGCACTCACTTCCTGTAGTTCTTTTAGTTCCTGTGCGATAGATGCTGTTGTGATTGTTCCCACCACATATTTGGACACTGAGGCCGGAGCAGGCTGTGTTGCATTTAGCCGCGTCTGCTTTGCCGTATTCCCCATAAGAGTCCCCGCAGAAGCACCCAGTACCACCTTGCACACCCGCATACACGGAACCTGCACATACAGGCAGCGCATCAGGTCACTGTTAACCCTTTCACCGCCAAAGTTGCATTTTAGCACCACAGTGATTTAACACACCCATGTCACTAAAAGGCATCAAATTGGGGTCTATTATCCAAAGACCCTATTGTCTTAGTTTTTGGGAGTAAGGATAGACCTTATTTTATATATGTCACTGAAGAATCCCCAATACACTGCAGATTGGATTTTGTTCTCTACCCAGGTACATTTAATGGAAAGTTTTGGCTGAATTATGTCTGGCGGTGAAAGGGTTAATGTGTACATAGTGCAGGCTGTAGAACATACACACACAGGTCACTGCTATTGTCAGCATAATACAGGATGTAGAAAATATACACACACACAGGTCACTGCTATTGTCAGCACAGTACAGGCTGTAGAAAATATACACACACAGGTCATTGCTATTGGCAGCATAGTACAGGCGGTAGAAAATATACACACACAGGTCATTGCTATTGTCAGCATAGTACAGGCTGTAGAAAATATACACACACAGGTCATTGCTATTGTCAGCATAGTACATGATGTAGAAAATATACACACACACAGGTCATTGCTATTGTCAACATAGTACAGGCTGTACCTAATCTACACACAGAGGTCATTGCTATTGTCAGCATAGTACAGGCCGTAGAAAATATACACACACAGGTCATTGCTATTGTCAGCATAGTACAGGCTGTAGAAATTATACACACACAGGTCATTGCTATTGTCAGAATAGTACAGGCTGTAGAAAATATACACACAGAGAGGTCACTGCTATTGTCAGCATAGTACATGATGTAGCACTATACAAACAACGGTTACTGCTATTGCCTTGGCTCTGTGGATGGTGAGATTTTCTATGGTTTATTCGTTGGTTGTGAAATGGAATCTTACATGTCATAATCAGGAAGAATATTTGTTTAATGGCTAAATGGTACACTGTCGGTCTATTTGGGCCAATCATGACCCATTCTTCTGAATTCCATGAATTCTAATTGCATCAGCATCACACAATTTCAGTAAGATGGTTTAAAAGAAGCGAAATATCACACTTAAATTTGCATACTTAAAAATCAATAAAGATGTGTTAAGTTTGTAATATAATAGGTATTTTTTTGTGATTTTATGAAAACACTGGGGGGTCACATTTATTCAAAACAATCATACAAATTTACTAAAACTTATCAGTAACTTTGTGAAAAAGAATTAATACGTGCATGACTTGAAATATTAGTGATAGGATACGGAGGACTGTTTTGTTATTTAAAAAAAAACTTTCTGGGAGTCGTAGTGATTTGTTGCATGTAAACACGCACACACCTTTCGGATGAGTCTTTCGGATGAGACGATAAACCGAATTCCCGTGTGCACATGCACTTAGCACACATTAATCCCATTGGCAACGAAAAAGTTTATTATTTTGCTCAAAATTTAACCACCATGATTCCCCCTTTTCCTTCCTCATTCAGTCACAGAAAAAATCGCATGCAAAGTTTTTTTTTTTATAGTTGTGTGGTGCGCCTCTGGCTACGACGAGCTCTCCAGGTGGATAGTGCTTTCATCAATATTTTCAGTGCTTTTATTGCCTTCCAGAGCACTGAGATTGTAATACTCTTCTCTGCTTACTATCCCTTGATACTCTGAATTTCTGTCGTAAAACAGTCTTCCTCTGTGTCTGGACCTACAATTTGGAACTCTCTACCTCTTTCTATCAGAAATAAAAGAACTTACAACTTGAAACTCTCTACCTCTTTCTATCAGAAAAAAACACCTACTCCAAACCTTCAAATCTCAGCAGAAAACCTACCTCTTCCATAAATACCTTGACTGATTGTTCCACCAGAGTGAGGAAAATGTCGGCTTGGCTTGGGCGTGGTGTGTGTGGTGTGTGTGTGTGTGTGTTGTGTGTGTGTTGTGTGTGTGTGCGTGCGCGTGCGCATGTGTGTTTGTGTTGGGGGTATGTGTGTATGCCTGCATCTGTTGGTGTGGGCATGCACTTTTGATTTTTTATTTGTTTAGTCGGCTCCTCTTAGTCTGTTGTTATCTTACGAACGTCTCGTCTATTGTGGGTATGTGATTCATGTTATAATAGGATTTTAACTCTACCATAACGCATCTCTGCTCTGCGTTACAGTGAAGATTTGTGTTTACGGTCACGTGTTACTAATTGTAGTTTTAACTTCACCGGGCTTCATCCCGTCCCCTTTCGGGATGGAGTAAGAGTGGTCCGTGTATTCACTCATTCAGTCCCGTAGTTGTTTGGAGTTAAACTTGATCTCATGTGGTGTAACTAACCGTACTTCCATCTTTTATCATGATATTCATCAGATTCCCATCACTACTATGGAATTTCATTTTAATAATAATAAAAATACTAATAATAATAATAATAATAATTAATAATGGATACTTGTTAAAGCGCTTCTTTACTCCACCTCCCTTGCAGGGAGCGCAAAGCGCTTTACAAAGAACTAAGGCTCTAAGCACTAGAATACAAATGAATAAGCATATACATTAAACACATTGCAGTCCATTTTGAATAATAAGTGGTACAATAAAAACAAGCTCGAGGTCACACCACAAAGCGGTTTTAGAAAAAAACATAATTAATGGACTCATAAATAAATGAGTTAATCACTTACACATATCAGAAGCACACGACTATCAGCAATACACCTATCATACAAAGATTAGAACATAACTTATAAATATGGCAACAAATAAATGAGGAGTAATTACGCTTTTCAACATACACAGTGATGATACACAATATCAACAAACTTTCCGCGACATACAATACAACTAACTGCGATATATTATAATGATAGTGCTAATAAACAAACAAAAATGGATCCAATCACTAGACATAGACGTACACGTACATTACAAGACACAAAACGCACGCATGCACACTCACGCGGGCCAAGCGTTACATGCACACATCACCGGACACAACGAAGTAATAGACTACACACGCGCGCGCACACGCACGCACACAACATACACATGCACACACACACAGATACACGCACCCACTCTCTCTCTCACACTTGCACACACACACGCACACACACACGCACACACACACGCTCACACGCACACACACACGCGCGCGTGCACAACAACACACTCTCCATCCCGACCCCCTTCTTCTCCGATCCCCCCCCCTCTCGTCCTTCTCTCTGTCTCTCACACACACATCCATGATGTGAGGACTAGGTGGATGACAGGTAGGAGTACGAGCTTTCGAACAGATGTGTTTTCAGATAAGTTTTAAAAGACTGGACAGAGGAAGAGTTGCGAGCATTGTTTGATATTCCAGACAGAGGGAGCAGAATGCGAGGAAGAAGATTCACCAAAGGGTTTAGTTTTAATAAGGGGTGTAGAAAGCAGACAAGAATCAAAAGATCTGAAATGGCGGGCAAGGGTGTAAATGGTGTCAGTAAGATATCGATTATGGCATTCCAAACGTCAAACAATTATTTGCATGATTTTTAGTGGTAAAATTAAAAATGTTATTAGTTATTATTATTAGGTTATTAGGTACTTTATAGTCACAGAGGCGTCTCTGTGAAATTCAGGTTGCTCCCACCTGGAGAGAGCGTCGCTGCCAGAGGCGCGCCACCCAATTTTTTTTATAATTTTTTTTGCATGCGATTTTTGTCACTGATGAGGGAGGGGGGGGGGGGGGAGGGGGGGGGGGGTAAAATTTGGACCAAATGACAACTTTTTCGTTGCCACTGGGTTTAACGTATGCTAAGTGCATGGGCACACGGGACCTCGGTTTATCGTCTCATCCGAAAGACTTCACGTTCAGACCGTTAAGGCCTAGTGCAGAATGAGAGGAAAAAATCCCCTGTACCCAGGTTCGAACTCGGGTTTACTTGACACGAAGCGAACGCGATACCACTGTGCCACTCTACATTGTAGAGGCATTGTAGAGGCACTTTCCTCATTCTGTGCACACAATTCATTCTGTAGTGCACACAATTCATTCTGTGGTGCACACAATTCATTCTGTGGCACACACAATTCATTCTGTAGGACAGAATTCATTCTGTAGGACATAATTCATTCTGTGGCACACACAATTCATTCTGTAGGACAGAATTAATTCTGTGCACAAAATTTATTCTGTGGGATACACATTTCATTTTCTGCGCAGAATGAATTCTGTGTCCCACAGAATAAATTTTGTGCACAGAATGAATTCTGTTATCCCACAGAATGAATTCTGTCGTACAGAATGAATTCTGTCCTACAGAATAAATTCTGTTCTATAGAATGAATTCTGTCCTATAGAATGAATTATGTGGGAAACACAATTCATTCTATGGAGAACGAGGCTCATTTGCATATGACGTTGATTGTAGGTACCTAGGGAGTGTTCATTCCAAACATTTCTGATACTTCCAATGTTTTAAACAAATCTATCAAATGTAAACAGTGCTATCATAACTATTTCATTCATATAAGACAGATTTTCCCTCATCATTAATTAACACACTAACTGCTCCCTTGAGGAGCTTAGTAGGTCAATGTCTAACACCCGTGACGTCACTTTGTATGCGAATGAGCCTCGTTCTCCATAGAATGAATTGTGTTTCCGACAGAATGAATTCTGTTAGTACAGAATTTATTCTGTAGGACAGAATTCATTCTGCGCACAAAATGAAATGTGTATCCCACACAATAAATTTGGTGCACATAATGAAATATGTGTCTTATAGAATGAATTCTGTCCTACAGAATGAATTGTGTGTGCCACAGAAATGAATTCTGTCGTACAGAATGAATTCTGTCCTACAGAGTGAATTGTGTGTGCCACAGAAATGAATTCTGTCGTACAGAATGAATTCTGTCCTACAGAATGAATTGTGTGTGCCACAGAAATGAATTCTGTCGTACAGAATGAATTCTGTCCTACAGAATGAATTGTGTGGTGCCACAGAATGAATTCTGTCCTACAGAATGAATTCTGTCCTACAGAATGAATTGTGTGTGCCACAGAATGAATTATGTGCACACAATGAATTGTGTGCACCACAGAATGAATTGTGTGCATGCCTCATTTTACCACTAAAAATCGTGCAAATAATTGTTTGACGTTTGGAATGCCATAATCGAGGGGCAGTGCCATTTACAGAGTTGAAGGCAAGGCAAGCGATTTTATACTGAATGCGAGCAGAGATTGGAAGCCAGTGAAGAGTGTGAAGCAGTGGGGTGATGTGCTCTGATTTGTTTAATCTTGCTGCTGCGTTCTGTACATTTGGAACTTTTTAAGTTGGTTAGGTTATTTTCTGCTTCCACAAAAAAAAGAATTAGCTGCAAACATTGCTGACCTAACCCTGCCCCACTACCTGACACATGTTTTTTAACCTGCGAGCTCATTATCACTTGATTTCTACAACACAACTCTCTAATGTTGCTGAAAATGATCTTAACAAATTGGAATTGTTTGGAGTCAGGTCAGTTTTCACTCAATTAAGTTTATTTTTTGTCATTTTATCAGTCGAAAGAATGATGAAGCTTTTTTTCTTCTTTTGGGACACGATCTTTTAGGCACCCTTTTTTGTGTACGTCGTATGTCTAGTTCTACTCAGATGATCAATGAGAGCTCAGACAAACAATGTTTGATGACCAATTACTGATTACTGAAAAACATTCAGTGCATAGAAAGTGTCGTTTTCATGACTTAAATGCCTTGAAATAAAGGTTGGTTTCCATAAACAACATCCGGGGCTAGCTTTGATTCTTGTGATCTGAATTTAGAGCTCGAAACACAATCATCAACCAACTATCAAGTGTGCCAGTCCCTTTTATATGATACACACGCGTACGTACACTGTGCACACACTCACATTTGCGCCCACGCGCGCTCGTACACACACACAAGACAGACAGACAGACACACACACACACACACACACACACATAGTACTTATTCCGCCACAGTATCTTCTATCTCTTTTATCAGAGTCCCTCATGTCTTCCTTGTGGCACTTATTTTTCACTACAAGGACAGACAATTACAGGGGCATGTCCGATTGAGGAGATGGCAGATTCCCCCGTTCCCTTTTTCCATTTCGTTTATGGTAGGTCTACTATTAGTAAGTGATTTCATAGTGTTCATAGTTGTCGTCCTTGCTGTTTCGCTTTCGCCGCAAGGATATGCCTATTACCATTTTGTATCTTCTTATTTGGGTAATGTCAATTTGTTATTTTTTTTAAATCCATGTATATTTTCATTCATAATAATTGTGCACATGCTGACACACGCAACTCGCATGCACCCTAATCACATCAAACGGAATGAATGCGTCAGTACACCACACACTAAGTCAAAAAGAAACCCAGACATTTTTGTATCAAAAAACAACACTAAACGTTCACAGGAAATGTCCATCTTAGCAGTTCACACAAACGAAAATATGACCCAGCACCACGAAATGGACATTAAGTCGCTGGGGGGGGGGGGGGGAGGGGGGGAGGGGGGGTGAGGAGGGGGGGGGAGGGGGGGGAGGGGGGGGGGGGAGGGGGAGGGGGGAGAGGGGGGGAGAAGGGGGGAGAGAGGGGGGGGGGGAAGCGGGACGCTCAAGTATTAGTTGAATTTCTTGATTGAAACGATTTGGCAATACAATTTGGAAGACCAAAACTAAAAAGGTTATGTTGAAAGCAGACAAACCAACATAAAAACAGATGCGCAAACAAGCAAGAAAACACAATAGTAGAAGCTGCTGGTTTGGTGTAGCTCATTGTGCTCAGTGAACATTTGACCCACGTTTTCCCCGGCATGTCTTGATGCACTTGGCAGGGGAATTGTCCGTCCAGCTTTGACTCACAATCGTTGGTAAGTCCCAATCACTTTTATCATCCTTGAAGCAGCCAAGGAAGTTATCCACTGCAATTACCAACATTCCCATTGCCATCACCATCATTGTCCTTGTCAGTGTAGTCATAGTCACCATCGTCCATCATCATCGTCGTCGTCGTCGTCGTCACCTTTTACTCCACCAGTACCAAGTTAAAACCTAAGTAAAACTATCGGTAGGATTACATTTTTTTAAAATTCAGATATGGTAAAGAAAATGGTCTATCATATTATTTATTTAGTCATATTATTTAATAATAATAATAATGATAATAATAATAAAGAAAACTTATATAGCGCACATTCGAGGCTAGCTGCTCATGGCGCTTTACAAAAAATATATTTAACCAAATCACATCAACACCCATGATCGCACGCACACAAGCACACACACTGACGAACATAGCATATCATTTACATGCGCATGCACACATACATACATACATACATACGTACGTGCGTGCGTATACATACACTCAGACACAAACACACACACATGCCCACACACGCACGAGCACACGCACACACGTGCATGCACTGAAATATGCGCACATGCATACGCACATGCCAGCGCGCGCATATACACACACACATACACACGCACACATTTTCTGTCTCCCACCTTTCTCATGTCCTTCCTCATCCGCACACGCTTTCATTCTCACAATCCGATCATGGTGGACAGTAGTGTTCAGAGAATAGATGGGTTTTCAGGTTGGTTTTGAAAACTGACAGGGAGTTGGAATGTCTGAGAGACAGAGGGAGTTTGTTCCAAGTAGCTGGGGCCTGAAAAGAAAAGGATCTCTCGCCATAAGTTTTCGTTTTAATTGAGGGAGGCTGTAGAAGACGAGAATCAGAAGAAGAACGAAGCTGACGCGATGGAATGTAAGTATGAAGTAGATCAGACAGGTAAGTAGGAGCAGAGCCAGAAATGACAGCAAAGGTAAGAGCAGAAAGCTTGTAGTTGATCCTGTTGGAGATTGGCAACCAGTGCAGAGAGTGCAGAAGGGGAGAAACATGTTCAAAATTGGAGGACTTAAGGATTAGTCGTGCAGCATTATTTTGGATTTTTTGGAGTTTGTTGAGAAGGTACTTTGTAAGGCCAGCAAGAAGAGAGTTGCAATAATCTGTTCTCGAGAGGACCAATGCACAGACCAAGGTTTGTGTGGCATCAGTGGAGAGATAGTGACGAACAGAACTGATCTTACGAAGCTCAAAATAGGCAGATCTGCAGATATTAGACACATGCTGCTGAAGGGAGAGACTTTGATCCAAAATGACACCAAGACTGCAGGTGTAGCAGGCCAGAATATATCTCCTCCAAAATATACCCGGTATATAATGGCCTAGGCCAGAATATACCCACTCTGACCCCAAATACCCCTACCCTCAGTATTTAATCTACATTTTGTTGTGTCGAATGCTTGTGTGTGTGTGTGTGTGTTGTGTGTGTGTGGTGTGTGTGTGTGTGGTGTGTGTGTGTGTGTGTGTGTGTTGTTGTTGTTGTTCTTTAATTTAACGTCTTTTCACTTAGAAGTGATATTAGACATGAAAGTGTGTGTGTGAGTGTGTGCGTGTGGGTCTGTGCATGTGTATCTGTGTGTGCTTAAAGTGCATATTTATAAGTAACATTAGGGGATGTACGCTTAGCTAAAAACAGTTTTAAAAAAATAAAATAATAAAAAAAATAAAAAAAATCCAGAATTGAACTATTATAAAATCAAAATCGTGTGCGTGTAAAAAGTAACTGTGTGTGTAAGTGTAAGTGTAACGCTGTGTACATGTGCATGAGTGCACTGTGTGCAAGTTGAAGAGCATGTATTCATAACTTAACTGTGTGTGTGTTTGTTTGTGTGTGCATTTATGTGTATGCATGTTTGCGTGTATGTGTATGTGTGCTTTTGTTGATGTGAGCGCGTGAGTGTGCTAACATGTGCTTAATAAATCTATGGCTTATGTATGTGTGCTTGTTTGTGCGTGTTAGCGTAAATGCATAGATCACTTCTTAGGCTTGCGTAGGCGTTTGATAAAGTGTTTGCTCGCATGTCCTTGCAAGTGTGTGCATGTGTGCACAATTATATGGCATGGTATGGTATAGCATGGTATGGTATGGTATGGTATTGTATGGTATGTGTGATATTGCATGGTATGGTATGTCCTTGCAAGTGTGTGTATGTGTGCACAATTATATGGTATGGTATAGTATATGATACAGAGTTTTTGTTAGAGGGTGATAGGGACTCCTTTGAGAACTGTATAAATACTCTCAATAAGTTTAACTCAGTTTCAGGACTTCGTATTAATTCTGGTAAAACAAGCGTAATTTGGTTAGGAAGTCCCAAAAAATATGCAATACGATACATGGAACATTTAGGTTTTGATTGGAACCCGCCTAGATTTAAAATAATATTAGGTATTTGGTTCACAAATGATTTAGAGGAAAGCGTAAAAATAAGCTATTCATGCAGGTTAGCAGAGATAAAATATTTGTTTCAAATAAGGGTAAAACGACAATTAACACCACTTGGCAGAGTAGCTGTCCTTAAGTCCATCATTCTTTCAAAACTAAATCATTAATAGCTAATACTACCCAATCCTCCGGATAGCTTCTATCAGTCATGTCAACTTCTTTGCTATACATTTATTTGGAACAAAAAAAAGAAGATAAAATTAGTCCAAAACGTTCACATAAAAGAATAAACAATGGAGGTATCAGTCTTCCTGACTTAAGAACACTTGTGCTATTTTTAAAGCTCTCTTGGATGCGTAAAGCTGAAAAATCATCCCATAAGTGTCAAAATATCTTGTTGCATATTTTTCCCGAATGGGAACTCATTTATAATAACGGGCCAGAGCTTGTTTCGAAATTTAAAAAGCATAACCAGTTCTGGGCAGAAGTTTTGGAAGCATATTTTACTATAAATGCACTCCATAAAACTCTGCTGAACTTCTGGCTGAGCCATTTTGTTATAACAAGCGTTTTCAAATTGTGAAAAAATGCATTGTCTCTAACATTTTAAATAACAAAGGTATGTGGTACACTTCTATGATGATAATGGGCAGCTACTATCTTATACAAATTTTAAACAAAAGTATAATATTAACTTAGACTTCTTGAATTTGCTGGTTACAAAGCTGTAATTGTTGATTATATAAAAGAATCTGGTATTGAAGTTAAACATAACAAATATTCAAAGTCAACTTTGTGTTACAAGCAACTTTTTGCTGTCTACAAAGGCTGTAAGTTGTATTACGAAAATGGGATGAGAAACTCTCGATATCTCATGGCTGGAAGACTACCTTTCTTCTAGCACATACAATTCAGGATGTTAGATTACAGTGGTTCACCAGCCGCCGTGGCGTAGTGGTTAGCGTCCAACGGATGCGATTTCTGAGAGTGTTTGCTCTAATTTCAAGACCAACACTGCAGGTGTCTGTAGTTATCGGCCCTGGTTAACGCCGGGATATCATCTTATGAAAGGAAGCGTAGAATACAGCCCTTTCATTCAGTCTCAGACCGATATCGCGAACTCCCATAGCATCATCATCATCAATCATCAGTTGCAGTTTGTTGTAAAGCATCCATGTTTTAACAGCAGAGATGCACAACTTAGAAAAAGAAATAATTTGATCTAATTGACTCAGGTGGGCAGAAATGTACAGTTGATTGTCATCAGAAAAGCTATGATGTAGAATAGAATGCCGGTTAATGATGGCGGAGAGAGGTTGGGTATAAAAAACAAAAAGGATAGGGCCTGAGACTGAAACTTGGGGCACACCGAACTGAAGACCTATTGGAAGAGATGAAGCACAATTGACAACAACTGTCTGTGTGCGATCAGAGAAGTAGGAAGAAAAACAGGAAAGAACAGCCCCAGATAGACCAAAGGAGGTGTGAAGTCTAGAAATGAGGATGGAGTGGTCGATAGTGTCAAACGCTGCAGAAAGATCAAGGAGAGAGAGAAGAGAAACCTTGCTTTCATCCAAGGCAGTGAGCAGGTCGTTCGTTATCTTCAAGAGGACTGTCTCAGTACTGTGACCTGCTCGATAAGCAGACTGGTTTGGATAGAAAAGATCGTTTACCTGAAGATGGTCAGACAGCTGTTTAAGAACCACCTTTTCCGTAGAGCTTAGAAAGGAATGAAAGATTAGAGACAGGCCGATAGTTCTTTAGATTTTCAGGATCGAGACTAGGCTTCTTTAAGAGAGGTTTGACAACTGCAGATTTGAAATGAGTTGGAAAGCGGCCTGAACATAGAGACTCATTGATGATGGATGTAAAGTAAGGAAGGAGATCATCAAGACACTGGGAGAAGAGAGATAAAGGTAGAGGGTCTAGTTCACAGGTTTTAGTCTGAGTTCGGGTCAAAATCTTCTTAACCTCATGTGTGTGTGGGGGTGGGGTGGGGTGTATAGAGTAAAATCTGATGTTCAGTATATCTAGGTTTATCACTGTCATTTGAAATGTATCCATGAGCTAAAGAAATTAGGCCAGGCTACACTTTACATTTTCAAATCGGATAATAAATAGCGCAGGGAGGAAGAAAGCAGGGGGAGACAGGAGTAATTTGGGGGGAGGGGGGTAAGGGGGGGTGGAAGTATGGGATAAAATCTGATGTTTAGTTATCTATATTTATTGATGTCATTTGAAAAGGTTTCACTGAGGTAAAAAAAAAAAAACACAACATTTTTCAAATAGGATAATAAATACTGTAAGGGGGGGGGGGGGGGGGTATAAAAATCTGATGTTCACTATACCTAGGTTTCTTGACGTCAGTTGGTGGAAGGTCTCAATGAACTGAAGAAAATGCACTTAACATTTTCTTAATCGGATAATAAATGTGGTTTTTTACGGCTGTTTCAAGTTTCAGGCAATTTGACCCATTTTGCCACCTATCAAAAAAGAGAAAATTAGCTACTTTGAGTTGTTGGAGTGTCAAAATGAACAAAGGTATAAGCCTCAAATTAAATTAGCTTTATTTGCAAAGTACAAATACTAGATCCTCTTGGTTTTATCCAGCTAAATGAAGTATATTGGCTGTCAGTCTTCCAGAATTAACAAATGTTCAAATTGGCAAAATGGCAACGAAAGTGGATAATAATATTTATCTCACACAATTATGGTCATCTCTCTGGTTGTAATCAACATAGAGTCAAATGTTTTGTTGTTTTGTGTTTGTCTTACCGTCCTCTCTCTGTCTGAGTTGTTTCTTTATGATCAAAGTGAAATGTTGACCTGCTGGTACATAATCAGCACCGTCACATAATTTGTACCTCCTACGCCTTTATTCAGAAGCCTGCTTTATGTGAAATCAAACTTTTGATGAGAAAATAGCGTAAGAATTATTTGGAAACAACAGATACCAAATGGAACTAATCCTTTGATCCGACCTTCGTACCAGCATTAACTTGCTGATGTCACGAAACCCCAAGCAAACATTCATCTTAAAACACGACTTCTCACCTAATCAGTTCTAAAATGGGTTATCGCGAAACAGCAAACAGAAACCGAAATGGTGTGAATGTTATAATATTAATGCAATCCTAAAACCTACCCTAACCCTAAACAACATTTACAAAGCTGGAGGTTCTTCTGCGTTGCTCTTACTTGTAGTCGGCTTAGTTGAAAAAATATACTAAATAACCTTAGTTGCTGCCGGTTTGGAAAATTTAGGCAAGTGTTTAATTGATCAATACTCGATTAACGATTAGCCAAGTGTAATTAGGCCATATGTGATTAGGCAGAGTGTTTAGCGAAGGTAATTAGGTTGAAGTGTGTGATGCAACCGGAAGCTAAAACCCTCCACTAGCAGATCCATGTTGAAAGTTTTGATGAGCGGTCACGATTATCAGCTAATTGAGATAGATCTCTAGCCTAGGAGGTACCTATCAATAAGTCTCTCTTAAACAAAGCCATGTGCTTTTGCCAGATGTGAGCTAATTTGTTGTGAATCATATCCAGAAGGGAAAGAGTGAAATTGGTTAATGTGTGTGAGAAAATTCATTACATTTACATTTCCGCTGGCAAGACTAACGCAAACAATACCGTATTCATGAAAAACGGTCTTCTATGGAACACTGAAACCCAGGATGCGCAAAGTATACATTTAAACCATTAAAGCATTAAGAAGCGTGCCAGTTTGCACGTCTCAGTCACAGCACCATGAAACGTCAGTTACGTTTGTCTTTTTAGTTACTTGAAAATATGTGAATTTACTAAGCCTGGATATTCGCTATAGAGCAGGAATAATGGTTTATCACATCCAAGAACTAAACTGGCAGTATCACATTCATGCAACGAAAGCTCTAACATTGTAACCGAAGTAGGGAAACATTAGAACGCAGTTTTGTTTTTGGAGCCACAAGATTTAGT
>JAGGCT020002508.1:5000-17500 GCA_017654935.2 Phymorhynchus buccinoides | reverse complement strand
CGTAATGTTCTCATCCCTAGCTGGTGCATTTGTACCGTAGTGTTCAAGTACTTGGCTGTTGGGATGATCCCTGGAGTCTTTTAGCCAGGGTACAATAACAACAACAACAACATTATGGCTGGTGTGCAACAAATATGTATTGTTGTGCATAACAAAACTTGAATGATTTTTTTGTCATTATGTGTTTTAATTAACGCCAAGACCACTACTGTTGTATTAGCTCGTGCACAGAAGACAGATTTTCTTCCCTCATCTCTCTCTCTCTCTCTCTCTCTCTCTCTCTCTCTCTCTCTCTCTCTCTCTCTCTCTCTCTCTCTCTCTCTCTCTCTCTCTCTCTCTCTCTCTCTCTCTCTCTCTCTCTCTCTCTCTCTCTCTCTCTCTCTCTCTCTCTCTCTCTCTCTCTCTCTCTCTCCTCTGGTTTAAACGATTTATTATTCAGTTACATTCGCATAGACATAAAACACAACAGACTGAAGCAACAACAAGCGAAGCTTATAGCGTGCTCAGTTAGAAAATGTACACAGCAATATTGGCGGAATTAAACGTGGAAAACTAATGTACGAAACAGAACAAAAAAATAATGAAAATGAAATACTGGGTGGATGCAAAGTTGAATCAACACAGATATACATTATTATTTTTATCATTAGGAAAAGATGCATTACACAAACATGAACATAAATAATATTACGCACATCACAAAGAGAGAGATAGATGAGAGAGACAGAGAGAGAGAGAGAAAAAAACTTGAAAACTTGAAAACTTGAACTTTATTTTGCAAGGATAAAGATTTTAGGCAACGCCTAGTCTTCCAATCTGTCCTTGATACATACACGAACATAGAATACAAACATGGCAAGGCATGATATTACACATACAGATTTGAACATAAAGGTAGCACCTTTGTACATATACGAACATAGAATACAAACATGGCAAGGCATAAAATTACACATACATAATTGAACATAAAGGTAGCAAAGCAGGTGTTATGATACAGACAGGTTGAAATACGAATTTATAGAATTACGTACGCACAGGTATAATTGTTAATACTTGTGCGGGCATACATGCGTGTAACCATACACGCACACACCTGCACGTGCGCACGGCACACGCAAGAATACATGCATATACGCACAGATATATGTTGAAGCACGTATAAAAGAACTATACATTTTAGAACAGGGTAAACTAATGCAGCCTATGGTATGAAACCGGTAGCAATTAGCAATAAAGTGCGGACAATTTAAACATTGATTTTAGCACATTGTTGGAGAATAGTAAACAAACAGAGTGATGTGAATACATGACATCGTAATTAGCAATATAGCGTATCGGGATATATGAAGAAAGAAAGGAAGGAAATTTAAAAAAAAAAAAAAAAAAAAAAATAAAAAAAATCATGGAGGGTCGAATGTAAGTGTGTCTCGTAGACTCGTTTTGAAGGTTGAGATAGAGGAGCATAATCTAATGTCGGACTGAAGGGAATTCCATATGAAGGAACCCGAGAAAGTAAAACTTGACTTGAATTTATCTATTCTTGTGTGTGGTAGAATATAGTTACTTGAACCATAGCGATGTGAGGCTGGTGTAAGTAGATTTTTCAGGTATTGTGGAGCTAAGTCATAGTGTACTTTGTACATGAGAATGGCTTTATTATAGCTAAGCTGTGATTGCAGTGGAAGTATGTTTAACTGGGCTTGTTTTTCTGCTGTACTGAGTTCAGGATCAGGAAGGATTATTTTAGCTCCCCTTTTGTGCATAGAATTGAGTTTTAATAGGTGACAATTAGCAGCAGAGTCCCAGACTACAGATGCGTAATTAATGTGGGAGAGACAGTGGGCATGAAAAAACATCGTGCGTGCGTCTATATCTATGAAGGGTGTAAGTTTTTTTAGTAGGAATAAGCTGCGAGCAAGTTTATGTGTCATCTTTTCAATATGGAGTTGCCATTTTAGTTCGTCATCTATTATCACTCCTAGGACTCGGTGCTCGCGTACTTGGTCTATGGCATTGTCATTAATATGAACATTTAAAATTAGAGGTTCTATTTGATGTTTTTGTCTTGAGGTAATTAACATGCTTTTGGGTTTTTTAGGATTGAGGACCATAAGGTTTTGGTAACACCAATCAGAAACATCATGCAAAGCTGACTGAAGAGAGGTTTGAATCGAAGACAGGTTTGATGCACTAGAATGGAGAGAGGTGTCATCAGCAAAAAGATCACACGAGACAGAGTCAGCCGATATTGATAAAGGTAGATCATTAATGAATAGGCAGAATAGAAGAGGCCCTAAGACAGATCCTTGGGGTACACCAGCCTTTATGATCTCAGTGTACGAGTTTGTGCCATTACTAAAAACAAACTGTGTTCTATTAGTAAGATAAGATGCAAAGAAAGAGATCGTACAGAGACAGAGAGAGAGAGAGAGAGAGAGAGAGAGAGAGAGAGAGAGAGAGAGGAGAGAGAGAGAGAGAGAATGAGAGAGAGAGAGAGAGAGAGGAGGGGAGAGTGAGAGAGACCGACCCAAATTTTGCCATTCACAAGTCCCAGCCCTGTGCCGTTGATATACATGCATAAGTATACACATCGCACAAGCTTATATATTGCACATGGTTTTTTAAAAATTATATTACAATCTAAATTATCTTATTAAATTATAATCTGTTGCTGGTAGCAATAAATTGCTGAACAGTTTTAAAAATAGCTACATTTTGTGCATTTGTTAGACTGTGGTCTCCAAATAGAAGCGTATGGGTATTAATTTTGTTAACATTTAGAGTTAGAATTGTGTTTATTCTCACGTGATGAAAGTTGGTACAGTGTAACAAATAGTGTTCTGCATTTTCTATGGAGTAACCGCACGCTCTCTCTCTCTTACACACAGACACACACAACGCACACATACACACTCGCGCACACATACACACTCGCGCGCACGCACGCGCACGCACACGCACACGCGCACGCACACGCACACGCACGCACACACACACACACACACACACACACACACACACACACACACACACGCGCACACACGCACACGCACACACACACACACACACAAACACGTACATACACACGCGCGCGCGTACGAGAGAGAGAGAGAGAGAGAGAGAGAGAGAGAGAGAGGAGAGAGAGAGAGAGAGAGAGAGAGAGAGAGAGAGAGAGAGAGAGAGAGAGAGAGAGAGAGAGAGACAGAGACAGACAGAGACAGAGAACGAACGAACGAACGAAATTTTATTTGTACAGGGTAATGAGTTAAGTATGCATACTTTTTTACACCCAGCCCTGTGGTAAACGAAAATATCGAAATAAACAACAATTACAAACAACAACATTCAATGAAAGAATATAATAAACGACAACCATGAATATCATGTAAAAAGTGAAAATGTTGAGGGAGAGAGGGAGGGAGAGAGAGAGAGAGAGAGAGAGAGAGAGAGAGAGAGAGAAGAGAGAGAGAGAGAGAGAGAGAGAGAGAGAGAGAGAGAGAGAGAGAGAGAGAGAGAGAGAGAGATAGAGAGAAAGAGAGAGAGAGAGAGAGAGAGAGAAAGAAAGAGAGAGAGAGAGAGAGAGAGAGAGAGAGAGAGAGAGAGAGAGAGAGAGAGAGAGAGAGAGGGAGAGAGGGAGAGATAAATAGAGAGATAGACAGAGAGATAGAGACAGACAGAGAGAGAGAGAGAGAGAGAAAATAGAAACAATCAAACATGTGTATGGGCATTTGTTACATTAATGTTCAAACATTTTAAAAATCAAATGTCAAAATATAATTCTTAAGATGTCTTCGAAAAGATGAATAACGTGATATTTCTTTTAAATTAGTAGGTAAAGAGTTCCATAAGGAACCTCCGGAATAATGCAGACTGGATTTGAATAACTCCAAGCGGGGTCTATTGAGAGAAATTTTGTGCACATGTCTTTTATCATTTAACGTGAATTTATTTCTTAATCTAGATGGTGCCATTCCGTTCATTATTTTGTGCATAAGTCTTCCTTTATTAAATTTCAGCCGATACTTAACAGGTAAAATATTATGATTCTTAAAATCTTCTGATGTTAAGGAACTTGATTTCAATAGAACTAGTTTAAAGCCGCGATTATAAGAGCGGACAAGGGGTTTCAAAGTGTTGTCACTGGCACAGTCCCAGAGTGTCGAAGCATAGTCAACTAGTGATTGAATGTGTGCACTGAAGAAGAGTTTCCTGGCTTCCTGATTTAGAAAGTGTTTTATTTTGGATAATTGGAAGACTTTTTTGGCGATGTTTTTGCTTAAATGAGTGATATGGTCCTGCCAGGATAAATTGTTATCAATGGTTAATCCTAAGACTTTGTGGGATTTTATTTCTTCGATTTCTTTATTATTGGCATATAATTTTGGAGTAGGCGCATGTAGGTTTTGACGTTTCTGTCTGGTAGTTATCAGCATATGTTTTGTTTTTCCAGTATTTAGTGACATATGGTTAAAATGTGTCCAGGTTGTGAGTTTATCAATGTTTTCTTGTAAGTTTACATACAGGGTGTTTAAATTACGATCAGATGAATGGATTGTGGTATCATCTGCAAAAAGATCACTAAGGGATGAAAGGAAAATGGGCAAATCATTTACATATAACGAAAAAAGGATAGGACCAAGGATAGAACCTTGTGGAACACCACTTTTTGAATAACGAAAGTTTGAAATTTTATTATCAATAGAAACACATTGTTGACGGGAGCTAAGGAATGATGACAGGAGTGCAATAGCATCGGTTGAAAAATTATACACTGATAGTTTACGAAGAAGTAGAGCATGGTTTATCGTGTCAAAAGCCTTGGCAAAATCAACGAAGACGGCTGCTGTGTATTCATCATTATTAATATTGGAAAGCCATTGATCGACCAGATTTACAAGAGCTGTATGACATGAATGATTTTCTCTAAAGCCCGATTGATTTGGGTGTAGGAGGTCAAACGATTTAATGTGTGATGAGATGCGTGTGTGTGCGTGTGCGTGTTTGTGTATGTGCGTGCGTGTGTGTGTGTGTGTGTGTGTGTATGTGTGTGTGTGTGTGTGTGTGCGTGCGTGCGTGCGTGTGTGTGTTTGTGTCTGTGGAAGAGAGAGGGAAAGAGCGAGAGAGAGAGAGAGAGGAAGGGGGTAGCGGCGGACAGACAGACAGAGACCAGAGAGACAGAGAAAGACAGAAACAAAGGAGGCAGAGACAAACAGAACACACAGACAGATAGTGAAAGACAGAGAAACAGAGAGCAAGACACGAAAGATGTAAGGGGGGAAACTGACTCTAAACTAACCCTAGGTTCTACTTGATCGCCTCCCTCTTTTGGTCGTGGGCATGTAAATAAATATTACCATTGCATTCAAGGTGACTGGCAGCAATTATACAGACACAATGGGAGTTTGGCATAAATGGAGATTTTAATTTGTCATGATGGAGTACCGATTCCTTGTTAAAACACAGTAACGTTGTCTAGTTTTTATTTTATAATTCTTTGAAGTTTGGCATTCGAGATGGATCATATCATTTGCAGAAATCGGACATAGAAGACAGAATGTTGCCTCTTTCTTTCTACTGACTTGATTTGTTTTAAATTCAAATAAACAAAGAGATCATTCAAAGTTGTCTTTCATGTTGTGGATACTGGTAGAATACACACAAAAAGACAGACTAAATAATGCCCTAAATAGAACATTGATATCTTGGGGGTTGTTAACTATTTTTGGCTTCTGCTCAAAAACATTATGAGCGACTTGCGTTGGTTTTTCCCATGCAACATCACAATTACCAAACATGTCAATGTGCAAAGTCCCTGTCAGTGTTATGCCAGATGATTAGATGGTATCGAAATGAACAACGTCTGTTAAGTCCTTTCGCGTACATATTTGTCCTCTCGCGGATACCATGACCTACAATAAGCCTAACCATACATATTCTTGATCTGCATGCCACACACAACCTATTCAGATCCTCAGCTCTGAACCGTCCGAGCTGTATCTTATGAACCAGTGGGTAGAGAATGGCTTCACGTTTTGTGTGGTGATGTAACATGGCGAGTAATGAAATACATACTTGCAATAAATACACAAAAAGGCAAAAACAGGGTCATTCTAGACTAATGTGCACATAAGGACAAAACGACCGCGAGAGGACTTAACAAACGTCTTTATAAGTTTGGCTGAGTCAGGGTAGCACCAATTGATAGGTAAGCGGGAATGAGTTTGTGCAGTGCAGGCAAGTAAGCTCATAACAATGGGGTCTATATCCTGCTGGCTAATTATCTGGATCCAATTAAATCGCTGTGCAGTTAGGTTGCTATGTAAGTTGTTTGTGTGGTCATTGTCTTGTTGTTGGCAACTCATAACTCCGGTGCGGCCAGCTTAAATCACAAATCACAACTATCAAATTAATAACAGTTCATTAATCCGAGTTGCCAGCTCCCTCAAAAACAACACTTTTCCCAAACATAAGCGTTCATTGGTTGCTAAGCTCATTTGCATACCAGTTAATTATGCGTAGACCCGTGACTTACCTAGTACCTGGAAAGGGGGTCGATCCATGCGTGTAACTGGAGTACGAAGCCACGCCTGACTGGCTGTACGGTTTCGTCTCTGTGAATGAGTGCTGTTTGTGACGGACTGTGGTTGTGTATGATCGTCATTTGTGTATCACTGTATTCGTTATGGATCCTACTTTATTTTGGTGTCTTTTTTGTGAAATGTTGCCTCAACATCTTCGAGTTGTTTGGACATGTTTCCTGCTAAACTTTGCTAGTGCTCTGCTGTCACAAGGTCAGTCGCCATTCTTTCGCGATTTCACGCACGTGCAACCTGCTTTGTTGTTCACCCACCGCCCCTCTGCCTTCCACCACAGGCGCCCGCCTGTTGGATTCTCTGTGTTTACACCACCCTCCTCTCTGACTTACACACGGGAACAACTTCTGTCAATCCCTCCTGCCCCTCTCAACTCTGCTGTTGCTGACGCCATCAGAGCTGCTGGTATTGGATGTCGCCTGCCTAGAACCCGTAAACATCGAGGAGGCCGTCGCAAGCAGAGAACAATCACTGTGGTGTCTTGGACTGATAGGACACAAACAAGTGAGACAGGCAAGAAGGCGAGAGCTGTTAATGTCGAAAACTTAATTCAAGTGCCTGTTTTCCGTCCTTTCGAAAGTGTGTCATCCCCCAACGTTTGTGTTGCTGTTTACAACGCTCAATCAGTAGGTCGCAAAGAAAAGCGTTCGGCCATAAACGAGTTCATTCTTTCAAACGATGTTGACATTTTCTGTGTAACAGAAACATGGCTCCGTGAAACTGGAGATGAAGCAAAGTGTCGCGATCTAGCCCCACCAGGATACACCACCTCCTCTTTTTTCCCCGTTCTACAACTACGTGTGGCGGTGGTCTGGCTTTTATTGTGTCGGACAAACTGAAACCGTACGTTAATCTCACATCCAATTTTCCATTCAGTCACCCTTCCTTTGAACTGTCACAACTGACTCTCTCTTGTCAAAAGTCCACCCTCAATATTTTCTGTCTGTACCGCCCCCCTCCTAGCAAAAGAAATAAATTGACTGACTCTATGTTTGTTGATCAACTTCCTGATCTTCTTGAATATGCCAACAGTCTGCCGGGTTCATTACTCATTATGGGTGACTTCAACGTTCATTTTGATGTTCCATCCCACGTGTTGACATCTAAAGTCCTGGACATTATCAGTCTGTTCAGCCTCTCCCAGTCTGTGTCTGAACCGACTCACGTTCGTGGCCACATCGTCGACTGGGTGGTGTACAGAGAGGGGGATTGTCTGCTGCAGTCGACGACTGTGGAGCCCACTCTGTCGTCTGACCATTTTTGTGTCAGATGTGGGCTTCACCTCGCCAAGCCTCCCTCTGCCAGAGTCTTCAGGCAAGTACGCAGACTGGCTTCTCTGGACATCGAGGCCTTCAAGAACAACCTTCTGGCTGACCTGCCCCTACAAACATCCGCTGAGCAGCTCTACAGGGTCTTACGAGCCGTGCTGGATCTACACGCCCCCGTGACACGCCGCTTGGTGTCGGACCGTCCCCCTTCTCCCTGGTACAACGCAGTGGGACCTGAGCTCCAGGACGCAAAGAGGGAGAGGAGGAGAGCTGAGGAGCAGTGGCGTGTCACCCACCTGACGGTTCATCGGGAGGTGTTCCAGGCTGCAAGGAATCATGTCACGTATCTTGTAGACAGTGCTAAGTCCGCCTTTTATTCTTCGAAAATCCTTGCATGTACCACAGTCAAACAGCTATTCGCTGTTACAAACAACATACTAGGTAAAGTGAACAGTTCCCCACTCCCATTGAAGTTTAATGTAGAAGAACTCCCCCAGAAATTCTCAGATTATTTCAGAACAAAAATAGCATTAATTCGAGAAAAACTTGATTCTTCCATTTCCGCATCTTCACCAATTTCTGAAAAGATGTACTGTGGTCCTGTTCTTCAGCAGTTTAACCATGTAACTGAACAATTTATCAAAGAACTGTGTTTGAGTACTGCCCCCAAAACCTGTGAACTTGACCCCATCCCCTCCCCACTGCTCTGTGAATGTATTGATGTTTTGTTACCATATATTACCCATGTTGTTAATGACTCCCTGTTGTCTGGCTGCTTCCCCTCCTGTTTCAAACCTGCCATTGTCCGACCTCTGATCAAGAAATCCTCCTTAGATCAAGACAATCTGAAAAATTATAGACCGGTGTCTAATCTTTCTTTCCTCTCAAAACTCACAGAAAAAGTTGTCCTCTTTCAACTTCTGTCCCATCTTGAAGAAAACCATCTCCTCAACCCCCATCAGTCCGCATACAGAAAGTGTCACAGCACTGAAACAGCCCTCCTTAAGATTGTAAATGACATCCTCCTTGCTTTTGATGACAACAAAGTATCTCTTTTGGCTTTATTAGACCTCAGTTCTGCTTTTGACACAATAGACCACTCCATCCTCCTTCACAGACTCCATGACTCTTTTGGCATTCGGGGTCCTGCTCTTTCCTGGTTTGAGTCCTACCTGAAACATCGCATACAGACTGTCTGTGTGAATGGCAGATACTCAGGGCCTTCCGACCTCTCCTTTGGTGTTCCCCAGGGCTCTGTCTTGGGGCCCATTCTTTTTGTACTGTATGCTGCTCCTGTTTCTGATGTCGTCAGTAAGCATGCATTGTCCCACGAGAGTTTTGCTGACGATACTCAGATCAATCAGTCAGCCTCTCTTGCCGAAGTTGATGGGCTAGTATCAAGGACACAGAACTGTATAGCAGATATCAAAACATGGATGACTGTTAATAAACTGCAGTTGAACGAAGACAAGACTGAACTTATGTTAGCCTGTCCAAAGAGATTACTTGGCCATCCATCTCTTCCAGATTCTGTTACAATCAACAACACTCCTGTCTCTCTGTCCCCCTCTGTTCGCAGTCTCGGAGTCACGTTAGATCAGACCCTCTCTCTCCAACAACATGTCTCAAATGTTTGTCGATCTGCATACCTTCAGCTCCGCAAAATAAGTTCTGTTCGCCACTATCTATCTACTGACGCCACGAAAACTTTGGTCTGTGCTTTTGTTTTGTCTAAAATCGATTACTGCAACTCTCTCCTTGCTGGCCTCCCAAAGTATCTTCTCAGTCGCCTCCAAAGAATTCAAAACAATGCTGCCCGATTAGTCCTTAAGTCTTCTAAGTATGAACATGTCACGCCACTTCTGCACTCTCTGCACTGGTTAAAAATCTCTGATAGGATTGACTATAAACTCTCCACTCTTTCCTTCACTGTCATCTCTGGTTCTGCCCCTGATTACCTGTCTGACCTACTTCACCTCTACACACCTTCTCGTGTCCTCCGCTCTTCCTCTGACACACGCTTCCTGCAACCAGCCACTGTCAAAACCAAAACCTATGGTGAAAGGTCCTTTTCGTTCCAGGCTCCATCTGTGTGGAACAACTTACCCCTGTCTCTCAGACACTCCGACTCTCTGGACGCGTTCAAGGCCGGTCTAAAAACTCATCTCTTTTCTAAGTTGTAGCTGACATGCATAGGTTGATTGTGCAGTGTGGACATTGAGTGGTGTGTGTGTGTGCGTGTGCGCGTGCGTGTGCGTGTGCGCGTGCGTGTGCGTGCAATGTGTGTGTGTGTGTGTGTGTGTGTATGCAGTGTGTGTGTTGATTGTGCCGTATGGAAATTGAGTGGTGTGTGTGTGTGTGTTTGTTTGTGTGTGTGTGTGTGTGCGTGCGTGCGCGCGTGTGTGTGTATGTGTGTGTGTGCATGTAGCGTGTATGTGTGTGTGACAAAGTCACCCCCCTTCCCACCCTCTCCCCTTCATCGTCTTTCTTTGTGTGTGTGTGTGTGTGTGTGTGTGTGTGTGTGTGTGTGTGTGTGTGTGTGTGTGTGTGTGTGTGTGTGTGAATGTGTGTGTGTGTGAATGTTTATAGTTTTATTTCTTTGTAAAGCGCCGTGAATAGAATTTTCTAGATATGTGCGCTATATAAGTGCCAATTATTATTATTATTATTATAACTGCTGTCGTACGGCTAGGCAACAGTGATATTTGTGAGGCGGGATTTTCGTGAAATACTACCGTCAAAATGAATCTGATGAAATCCTACTAGTTTCAATCACTAGGGTAAGACGGGGTAAAACGCCCATGGGCGGGTAAGAAGTCCATGCCAATTACCTCATGAAATAAAGAAACGTTCAGTCAAATATGCCCATGAGACGAATGCTAAACATTAACACTCGTCTCATGGGCAAAATGTGACTGAAATTTGCTTTATTTCATGAGATAATTGGCATGGGCTTCTTACCCGCCCATGGGCTTTTTGCCCCGTCTTCCCCTATTCTATTTTGTAGTCCCCCGTACAGGAACTCTGATGTTAAAGCTGTGTTTTTTTTTTTTTTTTTTTTTTTTTTTTTTTTTTTTTTTGGGTTTTTTTTTTTTTTTTTTTTTTTTTTTTTTTTTAGCTGTATTTGTGTAGAATATCAGACATTTGATGAGATTTGTCCATTGAGGTCGATATGAAAGTAGCGAAAGAAAACAGTAGGTTCCCGAGGCGAGGCGATTGTGACGATGCCTGTGAGTCATGATTCACATGAAATACTTCCGTCTGAAAGTAATTCTACCACTACCGCTCACTATGCTCAAGTAGACCTCAATACAAGAATCAAATAAAATGTCTGATACACAAATATAGATATTTCATCAGATTGGTGTAGGGGACTACAAATATAGTGAACAAAACTAGTAGGATTTCATCAGATTCATTTACACAGTTGAATGTCACGAGAACAATGCCTCACAAATGTCAGATCGCGTCTTATTGGAGTCGATTCGTATTATTGTGTAGCGGCCCCTTTAGACGGTAGTATTTCATCAGAACCATGCCTCTCAGACGTTGTCACAGTTCGAGAATCGTACCACTGAAATTGGGCGTGTGAACCGGTACCCTGAAATGTACACTTACAATCATGCACATGCATTCAGGTTGGATCTCACACAAACACTATGCATTCATGCCAGCGATCGAAGAGAAACATACAACGACCTGTTACGGTACCACAATTATTGATTCGGTCACGCCAGGAACTGTTCCAGTTAACCTACTGTTCACATTTAGTTTGGGGTTCTTCTTATCGACAGCAGCATTGTGATGTCTTACAGTTATGCGTGTTTGTGCAGCAACAAAATAATGGGCGATTTTAATCCCAGCGGTTCTGGTCTACATCAGGTGTTGGTCATCACTTAGAGAGGTAAAACCTACTAAATCCAAACAACGTCTTGAAATAGCAAAGAAAAAAGAACAAAGTTTCAATATAAATGAACTAGTTAACAAACAAACAAAAATACAACGAATTTCAAATCTTCATGGAGAGTAAAAAGCTTTAGTGAAACAGAAAGAGTGAATTCCAGAAGAAATTACATCGGCAGAATTGGAATTAACATAGGGGAAAACGGGGTAAAAAGCCCAGACTAGGCCCTATGATTTGAAACATGTGCTTATTTCGCGCACTTAGCTGGCGCAGAGAGCCTCCTAAACAGCTCTGAATATGCAAAAAATAGTAACTGTTGTTCTAGTTCTCCCAAAACTTTCAAGCGGACAATATTATAATTTGGGGAGAAAAAAATCTTTTTTTAGAAAACGTATCAGACATGGGCTTTTTAACCTGTAGTGCGGGAACCCGCCCACCCTAGTGCAAGAATACGCCCTCCCCCACCCCCCACCCCATCTAAACACATGGTAGCTGTCATCAGCTAACTTTTCACCTTGCATTTTCGGGTAGATTTTCCGTGCTGATTAATTTTGAAAGAAAGACATAGGTTTTAAGATTTGCCATGGAATGTTGCGATCTGGCGATTTCTCCAGCTGTTGTTTTTACAACTAAATCTAAATGTTCAGAAGAAACATTGCATTCTTGAATTGACAAAAATAGCGTATCTGTTGCTCCTCGTGTTCGCTTAAATGAAATTGAAAATGCAAAATT
>JAGGCT020002507.1:0-25000 GCA_017654935.2 Phymorhynchus buccinoides | reverse complement strand
TCCCATGCCGCTCATTCCGAATCCCAATTCGCAGCCACACTCCGGCTTGTTCAGGTCGCAGAATCCAAGACCAGCAGTTCAAGGGGAGCGAATCTATGTTAGGCCATCAGGAGGCAACCAACCGAGGAGACACTGCACTGCTGCTGAGTCACTTCGGTGGAGTTCAGTGGAGCCTGGTCAGGACACCACCCACTAAGCCCCCCACAGACAACACTATTATCTTAGTCGCGGAGCCAGCGTGAGTGAAGTCCTCCTCCGAGGGCACCACCACGACCGTCCACCGACAGCTCCCGAGAACACACTGATCCCCATGACTTTGACCAGAACGCACCACCAAGGCATAGACTATATTGGAAACCGAAACTACAGACACCTGCAGTGTTGGTCTTGAAATTAGAACAATTCTCTCAGAATCGCATCCGTTAAGCAGATGAAGCTCGACTGTGTGGTTTCAGTCTTCCCATTGAACCCATAGCCACTCACTCTGGGTAGGAGTCGGTCCAGGGCCGAACAAACCCTCGCCTCTGATGGGATTCGAACCCGTGACCTCCCAGCCAGTAGTCATAATTTAGTTTTACTTTAGACATCCACGTTTACACAGTAAACTATATTTTTATGATTTAACTACATATTTACAAATATAAAAAGAGAGAAACTATGTATGTGTGCACAATATAAACAGAAAACAATTGTATTATTATATCCATATATGACACACATTTTTATGATTCATTTATTGAATGCTTTTAATCACTGTACGTTTTAATTACAAATTTGGGACGTTGAAAAAATTATGAAAATAATATAATTTTCAAAATTGTTTATCAACTTTTCGTACTCTTTTGAATCATATCTTTGAAATCTTATTCTGTATTGTGTGTATGATTTTCATTTTAAGTCATCACGTTGTTTTACTTTAAGCAATCATGTTTGCACAGTGTTGACTTAACTGCATCATTTAAAGAATATAAACAGAGAAAAACTATGTATGTGTGCACAAAATAAACAGAGAAAAACTATGTATGTGTGAAATTGAATTTTATGTGTATATTAACCGGTTTTTCGGGAGTGGGTGTGGTATTTTTATGCTTCTTGTTTTGCTGTTGTTTTTCTCATCCATCTATATTAAGACTGTTGTGTGTGTTGTATTGGAACTTCCGATTAAAAGTATTCGTTTCGGCAAAACTATTGCTAGAAGAACTCAGTTCAATTAATTTGACGCCCAGTGCAGCTATGTCACAGCATTTCAAAAGCTAAAGACGCATCGTCATCAAAATCGTTTAGAGAAAGTCTCGAAGTATGTCAAACTAAATTGTGCAGAACACAATGAGGCAGCCCACAGTGCAGCCAACACATTTGTGGTAGGTCTGATTGTTTTTTCATTGTAATAAAATGTATAAGTTTTATAAATCTTTACAGGAATGGATTTACGAATGCATATATTATTCATTCCCAAACGTTCTCCTAATTTATGACATACATGCTTTTAAAATAAGAGACATAAAAAATAGGGTGGAATAAAAGTAAGCAAGCATGTCACTGTTGAAAAGTCATAAACCTGAACGTTCCAATCACTCGAATTATGTATTTAAGCCAATCAACAATGGATCGACAAAGGGGCTTTACATTGTGCATAAAGGAAAGTGAGTTACTGTGTTTTGGGAGAGGGGTGTCTGGGTTACTACTCTTCAGCCTCGCTTAGTTGTTTTGTTTATAGCTCCTCATATTTTCACACTTTTCTTGGCTTGCTTGGTTGGTTGTTGTTTTTTATTATTTTTATGGGGGGGGGGGGGGTGTCCATATCTCACTCTCCTAAAGCACTCTCTCGATGTACACCATGTGAAAGTCAAGTATTACGAGACAGACTCACTCCAACATCATACGGAGGATACAAAACGACCATATTTATATGGTGGAGACCTTGGCGCACGCATCAGAAGGATGGACTACAACCGGATGGAGCCAGCTTTAGAAAAGACCTAGCACCCAAGGAATCTTGCAACTCCAATGTGCAGCTTATATGACAACAGAGGAGGATGTGTTTGAATTACATTTTCTATTGTATTTAACCAGAAAATAAAATAACACTGAGCCACTCGGTTCTCATTTCAAAGGCATTGGTTGTTGTTGGTGGTGATCATGATATCTCTCTCTCTCTCTCTCTCTCTCTCTCTCTCTCTCTCTCTCTCTCTCTCTCTCTCTCTCTCTCTCTTCTCTCTCTCTCTCTCTCTCGTCTCTCTCTCTCTCTCTCTCTCTCTCTCTCTCTCTCTCTCTCTCTCTCTCTCTCTCTCTCTCTCTCTCTCTCTCTCTCTCTCTCTCTCAATATTCCCATGTGAGACTCACACACACAACACACACACACACACACACACACACACACACACACACACACACACACACACCCACACCACGCACACATATATACACACATACGCGCGCGCGCGTACGTCGTATATATACGTGCACGACTCGGTGGCGGTGATGTCCATTGTGTTAAAATAACAGTTTGAAAACAAAGAAATTGGCTTACAAGCTACATCAGAAACATATATGTGTAGCATAACAACGACACACGCGTGCACTCTTGCACACACGCACACGCACACGTACACGCGCGCGCACGCACGCACACGCACACGCACACACACACACACACAGAGACACTGTCACACACACACACGCACACGCACACGCACACGCACACGCACACACACACACACACACACACACACACTAATCCTACATAGAGAGAGAGGGTGAACACAGAGAGAGAGAGAGAGTATTGCAGCATCAGACCATTGTAACTATTTTTTGGACTATCAATCCTGGGCAGAGCATCTGTTGTTATTGTTGTATTAGGATTATTAGGTACTTTATAGTCTCAGACGCGTCTCTGTGAAAATCGGGTTGCTCCCACCTGGAGAGCGCTTCACAGCCAGAGGCGCGCACCCGATTTTTTTTTTGCATGCAATTTTTGTGTGATTGATGAGGAAGGTGGGTGGTGGGGTTAAATTTTGACCAAATGACAACTTTTTCGTTGCCACTGGGTTTAACGTGTGCTGAGTGCATGAGCACATGGGACCTCGGTTTATCGTCTCCTCCGAAAGACTCCACGTTCAGACCGTAAGGCCTAGTGCAAAATGAGAGGAAAACTCCCCTGTACCCAGGTTCGAACTCGGGTTTACTTGACACTGCACCACTCTACACCTAACGTTGTTGTCGTACCTTGGCTTAAAGACTCCAGGGTTCATCCCAACATCCGAAGCACTTGAACACTATGGTACAAATGCGCTAGCCAGGGATGAGAACATTACGTGTGTGCATGGCCGTTTTTTATTACCCACGCCACGTGCGCAGCCGCGCACTCCGACTTCGGAGGATTTTTGGACTGATGAAGTCATGCTAGGAGCTTGCCATGGCTAAAGACAATCCCCGCATAACTACGCAGAACATAACAACATTTTGATGTAGCCTTGGTGTTCTAGCTTGTCTGTTGGTCTGATACAGCCTCATGCCAAGGCGTCTCTGCTATCAAAACATTCGAGGGGCTTCTGCGAGAAGGTACTATCACACTTCTGTTTTTCCTCTTGCGATAGTACTTTCTGGCATATATACCCGAAGAAATGTAATCTTAGCCCAGCTTTCCAAAGCAGCAGATGCCTTCTCTGCTATCTGCACATCATAGTCGGAAACGCCACACCATAGCATAGGCCTGCCTACACCCTAGTATCATTTTAATGACAAAACATATGACGGTGTGGCAAGGGAGCGACTTAAGAAACGCGATGAAAGCCGCCAGTGATGAGGTTGACGAGAAATTTGATGAGGAAATATCGATCACTGTGCGTGGTGAGAGAGAGATGTGATGGGGCCTGGGGCTAACGTAAACCAGCGGTGATGAGAAAGCGGGTTTACTCGGTGAGGAGCTGGGGGGTACCTGCACCCCCACCCCTACCCTCACACCCACACCCAGGGCTAAACCAGACTATATCTAAAATCTGCTCCAGAGTGTGCTGAATCCATGTATGCATGTTAACAGCAAAACATTTGGGTTGGTCTTAGAGCTATTGCCCTTGCCGCAAGGGTACCCCCCTAAACCTCATTTCGTCAATTGCATTTTCAATAAGTAATCAAGGGGTATTCAAACTAAGAAAACTATAATTTGCTTCCTAGTTTTGGGGGCTTAGGTGAACTTCAGGTGTGGTAGTAATGCCACGTACGTAGCCTGTTGGCCAGCACTAGCATTGACTCTTCTTCTTCTTCTTCTTCTTCTTCGTTCGTTCGTTCAGACAGTTTCCTGTTAATTATGAGCGCAGATGCGTCATGCTGCCGTTATGCTCCTAAGAAATATAGTTAGGCCCACGCATGTCCGACTTCGGCTGAAGACATCTTTGTAAGAATTTATAGAAAAAAAGGCAGGAGAATGGATCAGTGAGATAGAAAGATAGTAGATGACAGTAAGCAAAGGGAAAAGGCAGAGTCAAAGAGAGTGATGGATTAGAGGAAGTTACAAGCACAGAACTTCCAGAAGGTGGGGGAACAATTTGTAGGAAAGATCCCCCCGGTATCCCCACGGGGGAACTAGCATTGAATGAATTTGCACGACTTGCGAGACATTGACAATTAGGTCTACGCACTGGCACGCACGCACACACATAATCACGCACGCAATTATGTCTGCAAGCATGCATGCACACACGCGGGCGCGCGCCGCGGCGTACTCACGCACGCACACACTGACACACGCGCGCACACTCGCATGGCACGCACGCACGCACACGCACACGCACACACACACACACACACACACACACACACATACACACACACACACACACACACACACACACACACACACACACACATCAGTCTAATGTCAAATGAAGTTAAATGGAAGACGCACACACTAGAATGGGTAACACATCGAAACTGATAAAAAGAGAAAAGAAGACTGAAAAACGCATACAGAGACAAGAGGAGGAGGGGGAGGAGGAAGGAGAAGGATGAGAAAATAAGTAACAAACTCCAAACAAGATTTGGTCATATATTTTTCAGGTGGGTTTTTTTTAATTCAGCTTACAAGAACAACAATTTTCTTGTAATGTTTCGGATTTTAAAAAAACAAAAAAGTGTTATTCAAATACACAAGCAAACAAACTAGGCCAAAACGCTTTCTCTGCTTTCTTTTTAGCCTGCTGTACTTATTCTCCTGCGCACGCACACTAACGCACACACACACGCACGCGCGCGTGCACACACACACGCACGCGCGCGTGCGCACAC
Source organism: Phymorhynchus buccinoides (assembly GCA_017654935.2). Lineage (NCBI taxonomy): Eukaryota > Metazoa > Mollusca > Gastropoda > Neogastropoda > Raphitomidae > Phymorhynchus > Phymorhynchus buccinoides. The sequence continues at coordinate 19,717 of JAGGCT020002507.1, read as the reverse complement.
ACACATACACACATCCACCACCCCAATAACCCGCCCGTCACCAACATCCTTCTCTCTCTCGTCCCCTTTCTTCTCATCCACCCCTCTTTCATAGCCATCTTAAGCTTCTGATAATGAAGACTTTATTCCTCTGGCGTTTTCCCCATCCTTGTACTGAATAGATCGTAAATTGAAAGAACTACTGAAGTAGGCAAGTACGTCGTCTTTCAACGTTTACTACCGACAGTGGAACCTCCCTTATAAGACCTTCAAAAATCATCCCAAATGAGGTCTTATAAGGGAGGGATCTTATAAGGGAGGGAATTTGAATGCTTACAAAGAAGGGCAATGGTCTCAGAAAAGTAGGTTTTATATGGGAGGGAGTCTGAATGAAAATCCGTTTAACGTCCTCCGGTCTGAAACAGACACATATGGGACATTAGTAGATATAAAGATGGTGGGAACGATCCTGGAGGCAATGCCCGGAGGCAGTGCAACACCAGGAAAGTCCCGATTTTTTTTAACGATACAGATGTATATTGTTACGTTAGTAATAGAGGGAGTCTTATAATGGAAGGTCTTATAAGGGAGGTTGCGCTGTATTAGTAATTCTATGTGTTGTGTGCCTTCATTTTCTGAACAAAGCGGGGGGGGGGGGGGGGGGGGGGGGAGACGAAAAGAAAACAGTTAACCGTAACTACCTTCTCTTGTCCAAAGACGGCGTTGATTAGGCCTAAAATTGAATTGAATAAATTTTATTTATATAGAATAATAGAATAAGCAAATAGGTGAAGACGGGGTAAAAAGCCAATGGGCGGGTAAGAAGCCCATGCCAATTATCTCATGAAATAAAGAACATTTCAGTCAAATATGCCCATGAGACGAATGCTAAACATTAACACTCGTCTCATGGGCAAAATGTGACTGAAATTTGCTTTATTTCATGAGATAATTGACATGGGCCTCTTACCCGCCCAAAAACAATTAATGAACAACAACGAAGCGATCTTTATTCATTAATAAAATAATTGTACATGTAAACAAACTTATGCATACACGCACACACAACACATACACACACTGACATACACACACGCGCGCACACACACACACACACACACACACACACACACACACACACACACACACACACACGTACGCACACACACGCACGCACACGCGCGCACGCACGCACACGCACACGCACACACGCACACGCACACACACACACACAAACACACTCATACACTGTGACACACATTCGTCTCATCACAAGTAGTGGATAGACGTTAAATCAGACACACACACACACATGCTTGCGTCTGCGCGCACAAACCACAAGCATGCATGCGCACACACATATAGGCATTATACGCATGTGCACACACACATAAAAGACACACACGCACGCATGCACGTACGCTGGTTGAAGTACATTTTTTCTTTCATTACATAATAGTGTTTAAAACAATTTTTCAGTTAACATATCGTTTTACTAACACGTTATTTAATGAAAAATATTGTAAGCAAAACAGTTTTTCGATGAAGAAACTGAATGAATTCCAATTCAAAGGATAGATGAAAAGCATATCCAGTCACAAACATTACAACACAGGGCCGACCCAAGTCTTGTTTGAATGTGATCCCCGTTTTGAATGTCTGGGCCGTGCTCATGACTACAGGTCTACTGATTGAAATAATAGTCAGCTGATCGTTCGATTGTTAGGTTGATTGATGTAGTCAAGGTTCTACTGGTCGGATGGTTGTTTCATTGATTATTTTTTTGATTCTGCTATCGGTGTTTTTAAACACTGATAGAGTTATCGTTAGTGGTGACAGTACAATTTCACAGTGCAGGCTATCCAAAAACTCAGACTGGAACTTGAACGGATAATTCAACTGGCCTATCGACGTGTAGAATGTGTCCTGTTTAAAAGGGACATAACCAGTGTTTCTGTCCTCACTACTCATATAGGGAAAAGAGACTGGATGCTTATCTTCCCCTATATAATATCTTTGCTATGGTACCGCCACAAGTATAAAACACATAACTACTATAACTACACATAGGCCTAACTCACTATTTATAGTAGGGAAAACCGAATAAAAAATGGTTGTTTTACGTCCTCTAGACCCTCTGTGGTTTCTCTTTCTTTTGTTTTCACTCTCTCTGTATCTCTCATTGTCCCTCTATTTGTCTCTCTCTCTCTTTGGGTTTTTTCTTTTTCTTTCTCTCACTGTGTGACTGTCCCCGCCTCCCCCTCTCTCTCTCTGTATCTGTTTCGAACTCTTTCTTTCTCTGTGTCTGTATCTCTTTGGGTCTGTCTCTCTCTCTGTATCTATCTCTTTCTTTCTATGTGTCTGTCTCTCTTTGTGTATGTCTATCTCTCTCCCCCTGTGTCTTTCTTTGTTTCTTTCTTTCTCTGTATGTCTCTGTCTCTCTCTATTTCACTGTCTCTGTTTCTCGCGGTCTTTCTCTCTCTCTGTCTCCATTTCAGACTCTCACCCTCACTGTCTCTTTGACACTTTGCTTTTCTGTCAAATAGCTGTACAACTGTGAAGAGAGAGAGAGAGAGAGAGAGAGAGAGAGAGAGAGAGAGAGAGAGAGAGAGAGAGAGAGAGAGAGAGAGAGAGAGAGAGAGAGAGAGAGAGAGATAAATAAGATAGACACAGAGGCACAGAGAGAAATGATGAGCTACAGAGAGAGAGAGAGAGAGAGAGAGAGAGAGAGAGAGAGAGAGAGAGAGAGAGAGAGAGAGAGAGAGAGAGAGAGAGAGAGAGAGAGAGAGAGAGGGAGACAGAGAGAGAGACAGACAGACAGACAGACAAACATACAGAGACAGAGTCGCACAGTACGTGAGAGAAAGATAAAGAAAACTCAAAAACAAAGAGAGAAACAGCCAGATAGAGACAATGGGAGAGACAGATAGATTGAGATATAGAAAGAGAGACAAAGCGGGAGACAGAGACACAGATACACACACACACACACACACAGGAAGAGACACAGAGAGAGAGTGGGGGGGACAGAGAGAGAGAGAGAGAGAGAGAGAGGGGGGGGAGAGAGAGGGAGAGAGAGAGAGAGAGAGAGAGAGAGAGAGAGAGAGAGAGAGAGAGAGAGAGAGAGAGAGAGAGAGAGAGGAGAGAGAGAGAGACAGACAGACAAACATACAAACAGAGACAGAGTCGCACAGTACGTGAGAGAAAGATAAAGAAAACTCAAAAACAAAGAGAGAAACAGCCAGATAGAGACAATGGGAGAGACAGATAGATTGAGATATAGAAAGAGAGACAAAGCGGGAGACAGAGACACAGATACACACACACACACACACAGGAAGAGACAGAGAGAGAGAGGGGGGGGGGGAGAGAGAGAGAGAGAGAGAGAGAGAGAGAGAGAGAGAGAGAGAGAGAGAGAGAGAGAGAGAGAGAGAGAGAGAGAGAGAGAGAGAGAGAGAGAGAGAGAAAGACAGGGACAGAGAAACAGAGACAGTTTCAGTGCGAGAGACACACATAGAGTGAGAAAGCGAAAGCGAAAGAGAGACACAAAGAAAGACTTATGCATATATATACAGAGACACAGATACACACACACACACACACACAGGAAGAGACAGAGAGAGAGAGAGGGGGGACAGAGAGAGAGAGAGAGAGAGAGAGAGAGAGAGAGAGAGAGAGAGAGAGAGAGAGAGAGAGAGAGAGAGAGAGAGAGGGGGGGGGGGGTAACCTGAGTTCTATTTTCGTTCATGAGAGAAAATAGCCTGAGTTCTATTTTTCCACAAGAGGGAAAATAGCCACTGCCTAAAAAAAGTTTAATTGTTTCATGTCACATCAAGTCTGCTAAGAAAGATAACATTGAAAATGTCAGGAAAACTAAAACAAAAAGTAGGTGTACATATATGTGCGTGTGTGTGAATGAAAGACAAATAAGCAGTGTGGGGACTCTCTAAGCATCGCTGACTCATTCTAATAGAAAGAACTTTCCATAGCAGTGATAGCGTAACATAGCATCGCGGTCTAATCGGATTAACGACGCTCGAGTCGAAAGTGAAAGTACAAATGGCCGCCATTTTGGCTTCACGTGATCGCAAGAAACCAAGATGGTGGCTGGCGAAAGACCCTCTGTTTAGACGCAAATTTATACAAAATTGACCGTGATGTCGACGGTAGGAACCATTGCAAACGTTTTAAATGAGAAATTGAAAAGGAAAAAAAGGATTGTGAATCAAGTCAATACACTTTACATTTGAAGACTTGTCTTGCAATCGACAGAATCTGCACTTTTGACCCCTTTCTTTTGCCAGTTTGGTGTGGAACCTTATTATCTCGCGTGGATTCTTATGTGTGTGTGTGTGTGTGTGTATGTCCGCGGGTGTGTACATGTGCGTGTTTGTGTACTTCGGCAAATGGCAAAGGAGGGTGAAACAGGAAGGAAAGACTGACAAAGAGCTTCCTCTTTTATTAGTTTTAAGAATGGACTTTTAGAACGTTAGATACCTTGTTTAAATACACCTACTGTGTGTGTGTCTGTGCAAGCTGGCGTTAATCAATTATGTGTGCTAGTTGACCATGTCCACCAGAAATTAGCAGGAAAATGCAAACAAAAAAATGCTATTCTGAAAAGGCTGGGAAGGAATTTGTTTCGTAGTGGAGGTGTCCAGGGTACATCCCCACTCTATATCACTTATATAGTATATTGGAAATATTTCAACATGCCAACAAATCTCCAAGGCTGCAGCACTAAGAGCCTGTGCAATGCCGGCAAAGGTGTAGATCCACACACCCCTCCTTCCTTGGTTCTTTCCATTTTTTTCAGTGTTGCCATTCTTATTGCAGATTGAGCACTTCAACCTCTTTCGTTTGCTGTATTTGACGTTAATTTTCATCCATTTACACAATACAAAAATAATTCTGCACTCAATAATAGTAGAAGATATAACTTAGGCAAGACTGAAAGAACGCAATGAACCAAGACTGACAGGGGTGGTGAATTGCACGTTTACCGCAATGCCTCCTTTTTGTGCGTTTCCAGGACATATCACTCCATATGATATGGCAATAATGGGTGACAAACCGTCACTAGAATTATGTCCCGTTTCAGATTTCACCCGTCTCCTCACTGCATTCTACCAACACCTTCCGATTTTTATTTTAGCTCAAATGAGAAAATTATTTGGGGGAAAAAGGCAGAATTGGCCATTAAGGCCGAAATTTTAAAAGTAGATAATGGTAAGAAGAGGCCGAGTCATCAAAGAGAGCAATAGATTAGAGAAGTGGGGGGGGAACTATTTGTACTGAAGTGTCCTCTGCAGAAGTGCTGTGCTTGATTGACTCCTGACGGCTTAACATAGATTCGCTCCCCTTAGACTACTGGTTTCAGATTCTGCAATTTGAACAAGCCGGGGTGCGGTTGTGAGTGGCGTGGGAGCAACGCCACTGTATGGCCCAGAAGATGTGACAGCAAAAGGAAAAAAGGAGTGCAATGCCTCCTGACTTAGAAGTCAAAGTCATCCATGAATGACAAAGCTGTACGCTGATTTTTCTATTATTTGAGTGTGACTATTCGCCGTTTCAGGTGAGGTTGTTCATTCCCTTGATTTGTGTGGCTCACTGATACAGTCCCCTTGTTTACTAACATCCGGTGACTATGGTGTATGGGGCAGACACTGTAGTAGATCGACGTTGATTGATACAAACATGAATGTTTTGTATACTGAAATTCAGTCAGACAAACTAAAAAGTCAAACACAAGGTGAAACAACTTTTTTATAACTCAAACGAAAATTTCAAATGTCAAACCTTTAATTTCCAAAACGACAAAAAAAGCAATTATTTACAATCTAACATTTCAAAACATGCAAAAATTCCAACAATACAAAAAAGTACATGTACACCTAAAATTGTACAAATGTAAACAATAAAAGATAAATACATCTAAGATCATAAAGAATCATATATACATCATTCAACCTATCTTTTGTTTACAAACACATCGCCTTGGAAAAAGACGAAAATTTAGGTGTGTTTTTTACTTCGCTTCTTTTCCCATCTTCACCTGTTTGTGTTAATGTGTAGCATTGTGACATTCTTTTGTTGTTATAAAGAATTATGAAGTGATATATTGACTTTTACACACACACACACAAAGTTTAACAAAAAATGTATTCTTTATTAGATGTTTATTTTAAACAAATATTTCCTTTCTGTTTCAGGGTTGGCCTTCACGTGAACTACACCCTGCAATAAACAGAATGATCAGACCTTGGAGAGAACAAAAAGGATCCCATCCCCCTATTTGTTAAACTAAAAAAAAACACGGCATCTTCATAACACACCATGATCCAACACTTTTTTGGACAACATTTTAAGAGTATACCATCAGTGCAGCATCGATTCTAAGGAATTTCATGAACATAAGCTGTCAACTGTGAAGGAAGAGAGCCTCTGCAAATGCATGATGCACGCTTTCCAAAAAACGAGCCACAACGGCAGACCTGCCATAGCATGGCTGTGGGATCAACTGGTATTAAAAAAAGAAACTGATGGAGTAGCTTTTAACAAACATGGCGACGGCTTCTCCATCCAAGTCTGACTTCAGTGTTGTGCTGTTCAACTGTGACGCCAGGATGGTACCTTTCACAAACCCCAGGACAGGGAAAAGGAGCACCAGAAGAATCGTCAATGACGTCACTCGGAAGGAATGTGTCAGTCAAGTCCTACCCAGGCTTGAGCCCGGTGATGACAATTTGTTTTTGCTTGTTCAGGACGAAATATCTGGGCCAATACACCGAATTATATCACAGTCCGTCGCTGAACACACACAAAAACATGGAGGTCCAAACATAAAGAATGCGGAAGTTTTTTCCTTTTCTAAGCAGCATGATATCGAGTACATACATCGTCTCAAAGTTAAAAATATCTACGACAACATGGATATTCGAGATGACAATCCTTTCCAGATTTCTCGTCTGTCAGTGTGTGTCGTGACACACAGAACTACCAAAGCGAAAATGCTGCTAGTCTCTTGGCATGGTCCAAACAAAATCCCTGACGAAGCCAAACGTACATGTTTTAACACTGCCATCAAGTTTCTAAAAAATCTACAAGATGAAACGCAGTGTTCAAGCGTCTTGTGCGGTGGAGATTTCAACATTCCGGCCGAGAATGTAAAGAAAATGCTGGCAAAATGGCATCATCAACTGGAAGGGAAAATATACAAAAAGTATCCTGTACCCGACTATCTTGATGCGTCGTCAATAAAGGACTACATCATTTATTGGCCGGCGAGTCACTTTGGTCAGTTTGATGTCAAAGCATCCGTTATTGACCCACAATACAAAGACAATGAGGAGCCAGTCAAATATCCCTTTGGTCATCCGATCATCAAGTTCACATTCAAAGAACGAGAACCACAGTCTGCTGCCCCTGGTCTGAATTTGGTGAGATGATTTATGGTTGATCTTTTGCTCCTTTCCTTCTTCAGCATTTAGTAACATTTTATTTTGTTTTGAAATTACACGCAATAGCATTATCATGATTATGTTACAAAACCAACAACAGGCCTGCAATAACCATGCAACAGTGTTCAGTTGCAAAGCCAATTATCATTTTTTTTAGTTTGAAGTACGCAGAAATGGGCCACTTTTGTGCCAACTTAAGTGGAAACGAGCACCTGAATTAGATAAGACAAAAAATGGTTATGATGGTGGAAGGGATATTCGATCGGTTCCACAGTCTTTGTAGTGCGTTACTTGAATACGTCTTTTTTTTCAGGAGACTGGGCATGAGAACCAAAGTGAGCAGAGAGGCCAGACTGAGCTGAGTGATGACAGGATCAATGCTCTGGAAAGGGAGCAAGTGGGTGGAATGTTTTTCATGTAAATAAAGTAAATGAGTATTTTGTTAAACACAATGAAGATTTTTCCTGACATTAAATGATAAGGAACAATACCATACACACATTTTATTATGCCAAAATTTGAATGCGTCAAAAAGATATCTGATAGGATTTTTAAACTGACCAGATTATCATGCAATTTGAAGAGCTTCTGCAGACCTGTTTACCCCCTACACGTCTTGAGTAGTCTGGATAGCTGAAATGAGTAGTTTGGGTGTGAATTGAGTAGTCCTCTTCATTAAACCACCAACCAATGTTCACTGAAAATGAGTAATTAGAGCATTATTTTCAAATTTGAAGAGTAGTAGAAGTCGAAATTGAGCAGACTACTACTCGAAAAGAGTAGAGTAAACAGGTCTGCTTATGTCTCACGTCACCATGTAAATCCTAACAATTCGAGAAACGAAGAAAATACACGTTACATTTTCATGTCAGATATTTGCCCTTTTTTTGCCTTTCATCACTATTCAATTTTTCAAACAGTTGATAAATCCAAAATTCTTTGCTTACTCTTATACGTGTTCATTTCCTTATTCATTTTGCCCTTGCTTCTGTCAGAATGACCAGAACAGCGACATGAGGGAACTCACCAGAATGTTCAGGGAACTGGAACTGCGCATCGACACTCTGGAAATGCAAGAGGTAAGAACAAAAAGGGCTCCAAGGGGGGGAGGGGGGCGAAAGGAGAGTGGAAGTTGGAAGGGAGCGGGGCTCGGCTAAACCAGCAAGCCAACCAAAAGAGAATTTTTTTTTAAACTTCTTATAGACCAGGGCCAACATTGTGTATAAAACTAAAAGTTCCAGTCAAATGGAATATAACCAATTCATGTTGCTTTTAGCCCTGCTGACTTTAAAAATGCCGTCTTGGGGCTGGTAGCTCATAATGTGAATGAACATTCTAGCATAATGAATTACAGTAAATCATGCACATGTACAAATCACATATTCTTAAAAACATTGTCAATATCATTGTGAATATCTCTTTCATATCAATTCAAATCAGATTAAGGATAACTTTGTCTCAAAGGTTTAAAAACCAACTTGGGTGAGTCTTCTATATAATCTTACAGCTTATAAACATTATTTCAAAAGAATGTGTGCTTCACAGTAATAGTGGGTCTACTATAAAATGCTTACATCTTTCATCTCATGAACATCATAATTTCATATAAATTTGCCAATCACAGAAAATGCATCATCATATGGTAAGTACCGAGTAGTAACATTGTTCTTGAAAATTTAAGTCATTGGCATTAAAAACAAAAACTAAACAAAAACAGTATTACACAAAGGCTATCTCTTCGCACACAAGTCAAAAACGACTCATTTGTTTTGTTACACTGCTTATATATAACTATCTTGTGTGTTTTGTGTATGTGAGTGTGTTTGTGTGTGTGCGTGTGCTTGTACAAGTGTATGCTTGTGTAAGTGTGTGCGTTTCAGTGAGCATGTGTTTTTTGTGTGTTTGATGGAATGTGTGTGGGTCTGTGTTGTTGTTGTCCTTTAATTTAACGTCGTTTCACTTAAAAGTGGGTCTGTGTGTGTATGTCTGTGTGCAAGAACGCGTTCACTCGCGTGCGTGCATGTGCGTACGTTGTGTGTCTGTTGCGCGCGTGTGTCTGTTGTGTTTCAATGCTGATTGTAAAGCGCTTTTATCGAGCACAAAGCGCTACATAAGTGTTCGTTTATTATTACTAGCGCAACGCCGAGTGCCAGTAACGCCTAGTAACGGTAACGCCTAGTAACGGTAACGCCAAGTACTGGTAACGCCGAGTACAGCAAATTTGAAGCGATTCGGTTAAGAAACGGCGGAGTCGCATAGCGTGCGCGTTTCTAAACCGATTCGCTTCCGGGTTGGTACGCGGATAGTCACCGTCCCCGGTGATCTTCCTGCCAAATTCGAAGGCAATCGGTCCAGAAACACCGGAGATACGGGCGCCGAGAGGCCGGCGGATGCGCGTTTCGCGCATTTGCCGAACCGCGCAAATGACACGGCCGCCTCGGTTGCCGTTGCCATCGGCCCGTTAGGGTTCACAGCAAATTTGAAGCGATTCGGTCGAAAAACGGCAGAGTTATAAGGCCCATTTCGTGTTTCAGACACACACACACACACAGACAGTTGGCTTATTACTATATGATATATATTGCTTATATCTAACTATCTAGATATCATTCATAAAACCAACACCATTGGTGGGGGAAAGGTGTTGGGGTAGTCTTTCTATTTCTATAAGGCCAGGGTGGGTTTTTATGTGGATCGATATGTTGCAGACGCCACTTCTATCTAATTTCTTATAGACTAGATAGTTATTTTCACTTTCTTTAAATTCATGTTTGTTTTTGTTTGCTTCTTCCTTTCAGAAGCAACACGAGAAAGAGGTTCGAAAAAAGGACAAACGCATCGCAATGCTGGAAAATCAGCTCAGAAAGTTGAAGGTGAGTTATACTGTAATGCTAGAAAATATGCCACCTGATGAAACCTGCCAATTCTAAATAAAATAAATTGGCTGGTTTGAAAGTACTTTGTGCAATGTTGTTATACCCTGGCTAAAAGACTCCAGGGATAATCCGAACAGCCGATGCACTTGAACACTATGGTGCAAAAGCATCAGATAGGGATGAGAACATTACATGTGTGACCGTTTTTGATTACCCCGCCACATGAGCAGCCACACTCCAACTTCAGGGGATCGCAATGTTGTAAATGTGTGTGTGTTTATTTGTTTTTGGTTTAACCCTTTTGCCGCCAGCCATTTTTTAGCAAAACATTTCTCTGAGACTTACCTGGGTAGAAAAAAACAATCTGTCTGTAATATTAGGAATTCCTCTGTGACATGGTTAAAGTAAGGCCTATCCTTACCTCCCAAAATTAAGAGAATAGGATCTTTGGATAACAGACCCTGACTTGATGCTTTTTTTTGTGACATGGGTGTTAAATCATTGTGGTGCAAAAATGCGACGTTGGCAGTGAAAGGGTTAAGCACATAAGATATCAAAACCAATTCAGTTTTAAGCAGTTTAGTTTAGCCTTGGAATTCAGGGGAATAAGCAGTTTTGCACACAGAGAACGGCTGCTTCCTGTAATACAGAAACACAAATGATTTGCCTTATAAACTCTTCTACGAAAGTTAACATTGTCCCCCCTGAGTCATACTGTTTTGTGAACATGAAGCCTTTTTTTTTACATGCATTTTCTTTAAACTATTCAACAACAACAACAAAAACCACCTGAAACAGACTGCAACGTCACTGGAACATACAACAAACTACATGACTAGTGTTAAGTGACGTTATGTTATTCACGAGACAAAACAAAACTACAGCAGTAGTTTTGTTTTGTCTCTTGTGAATACAATAACGTCACTTTACACTATTCTACGAAAGTTAACATTGTCTCCCCTGAGTCATATTATTTTTGAACATGAAGCCATTTTTTACATGTATTTTCTTCTTGTTTCTTTCTTGTTCAGGCTCAAAGGTCTACATAATCCGAAGGCAGTACTTCTTGGACCAGCAACAAGTGTCCTGGAACTTGCTGAATGCTGATGAATCTAGAAAAAAGGACCTTTCTTGTTCCTGGAAGCAGAAAAGACTGGCTTTTTCTATTATTTCAAGAAGAGAGTATGTTCAGGTTTATGTCCGTACATATGTTAAAATGAATATCAAAGAAAGAAAGGTGATTCTTACCTCAAAGATCTAATTCATTGAAAACTGTCACTACAAGTAATCATTTCCCTCCCTTCTCTAACCCATAAAGCTCTGGTGTTTCAGTGTCCCTAAGAATTAATTCGCTGTTAGGATGCAGACTTATGCCTCTTAAGTTTTCAAATATTGTTTTTGTGGGTTTTTTATGAGAATACATATCAAGGTTCTTATTCTGTTATGTAGTCTTTTCATCAGACACAAGTAATTAAAATAAGAAAACTCTTTTTGAAGAGGTTAGAGGGGTGCAACCTCCATAATGTTCCTCTTTACACAGAAAATTCAGTGATGATCTTAAAGACACATAGGTGTGTATGCTGGTTACTTGAAGTAATCAACAACAAAAAAGAAAAAGCTGACTCGGCCCAAACAAATGATATGTAAAGCAAGAATGGAGATTGGTGTTGGGGAAAGAAAAAAAGGATAGAAGAAATCAGATGGTGAAGAAAAAAAAGAGAAGAAAAACAAAAAGAAAAATGAACAAATATTTTCTGCAAATCACTGCAGATATCCTTGCTCAAATGTGGGTGTGTGGGTGTTAGAATTTGATTTTTTCAAAAAAATGTGTACATATATGCAAATGAATTTTAACCAAGATATGATTATGCATGCCACAAGTTTTAATCATGATTTTTTGAAGTGCCCTATACTTAATTGCGATGCTTTTTTCAAGCAGGTTTTTTTTTAGTGTTGTATTGTATATGTAATCATGATGCATTTTTTTTCTTGAAATTATGTCAGTGAATAACTTTTCTTCTTGTTCACTAGAGAGTAACAAAACATTCTATTGATTTATTACTCAGATTTAACAATACAATGATAAATAATAATCTTGTGTGTTTTTACAACACAAGAATTCTATTTGTTTTAACTACACTGTGATAAGCTTTACTAAACCACACTTTAATCAATTGCTTACCTTTGTTAAACTAAGTCTTATTTTATCAATCTTTGTTTTTAGTTATGACGTGAGGCCCATATGAAAAGACATTACTTATATCAATGCAGTATTTATATGTCATAGTCTACACAAGATTCTGTAAGAAGAAAAACAAACATTCTATGGTGATGGATGGAAGTTCAGTTTAACGTCGCGTATCGGCTTTCGCCATGTACGACGGGCTGAACAAACCAACCAGGATATAAACAAAAATTTATGTTCCTGAATCACTGTCTTAGCCAAAAGGCCGAGAAGCAATCAGAATTTGAACATTCTCTCTATGGTGATTTTAATGTTGGGCAATATTATTAAAATAACACACACATGTTTTAAATGATGCATTTTAGATGTATGCATATAATATGCACTGTGATATATTTAACCCAAGTGCCGCTAACACATATTAACTGATTTTTTAAAACTAATGTGCTCAATTATTTTGAAATACAGTGGAACGTCCCTTATAAGACCTTCAAAAATCATCCAAAATGATGTCTTATAAGGGAGGGGTCTTATAAGGGAGGTAATTTTAATACTTACAAAGAAGGGCAATGTCTCAGAGAAGTAGGTCTTATGTGGGAGGGAGTTTTATAATGGGAGGTCTTATAAAGGAGGTTCCACTGTATATCTACATGTTAACCTCTTCACTGCCTGCCTCGTGTCTACTAGTAGTATAGGAGGGAGGGGGAGGTGATGTCACTGATGATGTCATAACTTTTGATGTTATTGTCCTGGAATGCTGCTTTTTGGCTTAGACAAGTCAGTAGATATATACTGCTGACATGCAGACTGAAGAGTCTTTCTCAAGACGAAACAGCTGTCTTTGCATAGGCATTGTCTATCTCCTCCATTGGGAGAAAAAGTAAATCAGCACATTATTTTATTTTCTTCTTTTCAGAACACAGAACAAATCGTAAAGTTAAAGTAATTGAGTTTGTTTCTTAGGTTCACAAACACATACATTGGACACAAAATTGTTTTATTAAAGCAAACTATATATATATAAGAGGAAATGTTAAGTTTGTTTGTTTTTTCTTCTTCAAGTCTTGATCGTTTATATATATATGTTAACAATGACAAGGGCATTCCTGCCATAAGAAACATGCTACAACAGTACCCCCCTCCATACCAGAATATCACGAAGGAATGCCTATTGGAAGCACTAAAGATATGTCTAGCAAATGTCTGTTCACACATGGATGAAAGAGGCAATACAATTTATGCACGCCCCAACCATGGTACGTCTATGGGTCCTGCACACTCGTGTGAATACGTAGACGTATTCATGGGAGAGCTAGACAACAAATTAGTAGAGGAATGCCCTGTACCATTAATAACATTACTTCTGCCCCCACAGAAAAAAGAACAACAGGACTATCTAGATTGGAACCGTTTTAGAGACGATGGTTTTGCCGTACTTGTGTCTGGAGAACACGTAGAATCCTTCCAACAACACTTACAGTCCATTACCCCTCCCAACATTAAGTGGACAGTATTCCATGGGCAAGAGGTATCTTACCTCGATGTTGAACTCCACATTTCGGAAGGTAGAATAATAACGGACGTGAATTCGAAACATAATCATGCTTATATACCGCCGAATAGCTGTCACCCCCCTTCTGTCTTCAAGGAACTGATATCTGGGGTAGGAACCAGACTCCGCATGATATGCAGTGATGACAAAGATCTTGACAGAGAACAGAAGAGCATAGCCGATGCTTTGCCATGTCAGGGTGGGACCACACAAAAGCTAAACGAGAACTCAAGAAAGGAACGCAGAAAGACAGACGGAGATTACTGAATAAAGGAAAGACTACAACAGAGAAAAGGATAGCATGGGTGACGAACTATGATCCCAGATACCCCTCGAAGTCAGAGATCATACGAACAAATCTTCTCCTTTATGCTAATCCCCAAAACAAAGACATTTTCAAAAGGAAACAAATTATATCAGCAGACAGGCGTAGGAAGAACCTGGGTGAAATGTATAAGCCCACAATCCCCAAAAGACATGTGGCGCAGCCTAATACCTTAGAACCAGGATATTATACCTGCAAGGCAAAACGTTGTGACACGTGTCTACACGGGGTAGATACAAAGGGATTCAAGTCACCCTGGGATGGCAGGTATTGGCACATAAGAAAGCATGTGACTTGCACCACAAAGAACATGGTATACATGCTGAAATGTAAAATACATCCAGACAAACCTTATGTTGGATCTACCAAGAATCTTAAGTTCCGCAGGGCAAATCACATGTCCGATACCAAACTACAAAAAATAATAAAATGCATGGTCTCCAGACAAGGCCCCATCCCAAATCAGAAAATTTGGATTTTCTTCAGATTGTCACTATTGATAGCGTTACAGATGAAGGGGAACTCTTAATAAAGGAAACATACTGGATATGCAATATTGGCACAATATTCTGTGGCCTTAACGATAGGCAGGACATTCCCACGTTGCTGTAGTACCTGGGCACAATTCTTCTATAATTGTCCTTCAGTCCAGGTAAACCAATCTCACCCAAGACCTTTACATAAGCCTTTTGAACGGGATGTGCCCGCCGCATGGGCACATGAGAGGGCAAAGGCACGTGCAGGGATTTGCAGACGCAGCCTATAGGGTCCATCTGTATTTCCACATTCGCACAACGTTCAGGCGCATGTGTACATATGCACTCATGTCTCCACACACACACATGGACTCGCACGCTTGCGCGCATGTGCACACACACACACGTACACATACACTCTATCTCTCACTCTCTTAGCCTCCCCCCCCTCTCTCCCACTAGCCCTCCCACTCACCCAGTGTGTTTTCTTTTTTTTTTTAAACAGACAGTGGGTGGTGGTGGGGAGAACAGGGTGATACATTAGATGGAGGGCAGGGAATAATGTAATGAATAAAGTTGTGAGCATGACTATATAAAGCACCAGCCAAGTGTCAAGTTTTTTGCTAAAGAAAATGGGGAAATCTCCATACTTAAAGTATCATTATTTAAAGATTGTGTACATTTTTATTCTAATGTTGGTAATCCATATTTTGCTATAATGGTGTGGCTCGAACAAACACAATGGATATGGCTGTTACGTTGGATGGAGTGCTGTGGGTGATGTAGTCGATGGTGTTGTGAACATGAAACTTGTAAAATGTCAACCGAGTGTCATGTTTTTGCTAATGAAAATGATCAAATGTTCATGCTTGGAGTATCGTTGTTTGAAGATTTCGGTTTGTACATTGTTTTCTTATGTTAATGAAGTAATATTAACGTAGTAGGAACATGTAGTGAAGACAAACGAGAAATCAATACTACTGTAGAAAATGAATCAGATTTCAGTTTAGGACAGGTTTCAGTTTAGGACTCGTTTAAATTTATAATACCATTCAATGAGGACCATTAACATGAACAATAACCATTCTAATGCTTACGTTATATACATGTCCTATACAATCTGTACACCCCATCATGATTACCAATGCATTTAGCTAATATAATTATGCATAAAAATGAGAATATGAGGGGAATATGAAATGGTTTTTGAAAATCAGTTCACCTTCAGTTCACCCTCTGTGACGTTTTGCTGAATTGGTCTATGTGCGAGTGCAGTGCAATAATGGGCTAATTGTTTTTTCATGGATTTTTTATGGTTGTGTTTCCACTTTTGTATAATTATGTTGTTTTTCTTCATGATTATTGTATGTATCTTTTTTGGAAAGCGCTGTGAGTCCTGCTGCGCCAGGAGAACGGCGCTATATAAGAGTTATTATTATTATTAAGGGAAGATAACAAATGTTTCATTCATTTAAGGACAGGTTTAAAATTATGGACTAGCTTCGCACTGGATCATCTATTGACCTATTTCATGCACGTTCAACTCGTGAATTTTACTTTCATTTTTAACTTGAATTATTAATTGAACTCAGCTGTTGTTGGAGAGAAAGAGGTGATTGTTTACCATATACAGTGCATCAAGACCATTTTCTCAAATTGAGTCTAACAGGCCTCTTTTAAATGTTATAAGAAATTCAACATTTTCTCTGGCAGTTGGCAGAAAACAGGTTAACCCCTTGACTGCCACCAAGGTATTATGTACTGACCTGTCATCAGATGAAGAGGAACAACCCTGATATGCTGGCTTTTGCTCTAACACAGTCAAGAGAGTTATATCCCCAGATCATTTTGCCAGATTGGCTCTATCAGTTGTCTTTTTTATGGTATGATTTGCCCAATGATTTTTCTCTATTTTTCTCTGGCAGTCAAGGGGTTAAAAGAGAAAAACGACCAAATAGGGTATCATCAGTCTCACAAATGAAGAAAGCCTAGTTTTCTTCTCAACTCAGAATGGTATAGCCCGTTTTGATGTAGTGCGTGGTTGCCAGAATTGATAAACATCAATGGGTGTATTATTCCAAATCACAAAACACCTTTACACAGTTAACATTGTTGGGCCACTGTTTCCTACCAGGCATTCAAGGCAATGCTTTCTCATGCTCTGGAACAGTCTCCTGAAGATTTAAGATTTTCTGGAGGATTAATGTGTTTTCTCGGCGTCCCTATATCCTCCTACGACTGTTACTTGGTGTAAGCTCAAATTGAAAAACGCCAGCGTTGTGCAGATTTTAACCTCCAAAATGATAAATCGCATCTCCACTGAGCACATTTTGTGCAAGATCCCCTTCACATCCACAAAGCCCAGACCTTCCCACGGTCTACATGGTCCCCTGACCATTTTCAATCAAATGCCTTGTTATGCCTTGCAGGAAACCGTGCCCCAATTTATTGTGAACTATTTTGTGACTATTGTTGTGACTTTTGGACATTGCACCCATTGATGTCCGTCTTCTCTGGCAATTACGTGATGTTTCAAAATTGATTATAGTTTTCGATTTTATGTTGAAAGAATAATATACTTTTGTTTTCAAATTGAATAGAACTTATGATTTCGTGATTGAACTCATGTTGATCTTACAAAACACAATATCCCCTACTTTTTGTGAGCAGTTTACATTGGTAGGAGAGGACAGTGGAAATCAAACGTTCAAGTTTTAAAACTCACCTGTGGGCTTCTTAGCTGATTTTCTAGTGTTGCAATGTGTTTGTTCTTTTCTTGGAGTTCTTTCTTGTAACTTTCCTGAAATAAGAAAGCATAAAAGAAAGTACACTGACCGGCAAAAGAAACTACACACGTGCATTGTATATGCACATACAAGAACGGCTCATTCGAATCTTTAGAAATTTTGCAGATGCCTAATTCAATTATTTGTGTACCCATAATCGTAAGTTTATTTGCAAGCGGGCGATTAGTTTCGATACAATAGCTCAATAACAAAACAAGAAATGTGACTGCACAAAAACAACAATACAATAATAACATACGGTACACTTACACGACAACACCCACAGGCGCACGCACACACACGTGCGCACGCGCACTCACACCCGCACCCACCCATCCACCCACACACATACGCGCGCGCACACACACACACTTACACACAGAGATGGACGCTGTTGATTGACCGCATGACGAAGAGATAACCTTTCTTTGTTTACGCCATGCTGCTATTTTTATTTACAAAACCCCCCATTTTAAAACATTCTTTGAAATCAAGAGTAATTTTTATATATTTTCGCATATTCAAGATGTTTTTAAGAACGATTTAGAGAATAAGTAATTCATACATGTCCGAATTCCAATGCACATGCACTATGTTTTTCAAGGAAGGCACCCCTACATGTACTGTAAAACATATGCAAAAAACAACCACCCTTGCCATTTGTTGTGAAATTAAGGACTAATAATTTAAAAAAGACAAACGAAATTGGAAATGTTTGTTTTCTTCCAAACTCTTACACTTGGATTGTTAGGATTCATATAATGTGACGCACATACTTTACCACATATTCCATGACAATCTTATTTGATAGAGAGAGAGAGAGACAGAGAGAGAGAGAGAGAGAGAGAGAGAGAGAGAGAGAGAGAGAGAGAGAGAGAGAGAGAGAGAGAGAGAGAGAGAGAGAGAGAGAGGTTTGAAAACTTGGAAAACTTAAACTTTATTTTCCAAGGATAAAGATTTTAGGCAACGCCTAGCCTTCCAATCTGTCCTTGATACATATACAAACATAGAACACAAACATGGCAAGGCATACTATTACACATACAGATGCGAACATAAAGGTAGCAAAGTAGGTTATATTATGATACAAACATTGGTTGAAATATGCATTTATAAAACTTGCAGCCTGAGAGAGAGAGAGAGAGAGAGAGAGAGAGAGAGAGAGAGAGAGAGAGAGAGAGAGAGAGAGAGAGAGAGAGAGAGAGAGAGAGAGAGAGAGAGAGAGAGAGAGAGAGAGAGAGAGACATCATTTTCTTTCTGCAATGTTTATGGCTGCTACTATTAATAATAATAGGGGATACATATATAGCGAGATACCCCATATTGGGCTCATCGCGCTTTACAACAGTATAAAGGCATTACAAATAATAAAAAACACATATGGTTAACAGCATCATATTAAAGTGTCATACATACAATCACAAACTGAATAAAAACATTTATCAATTAAGACAATATAAAACATCACGTCAAGCGAAAACTATGGGAAATATACAACTTTTGAAATGTGACTGCACAAAAACAACAATACAATAATAACATACGGTACACTTACACGACAACACCCACAGGCGCACGCGCACACACGTGCGCACGCGCACTCACACCCGCACCCACCCATCCACCCACACTCATACACGCGCGCACACACACACACATACGCACACGCGCACATACACTTACACACAGAGATGGACGCTGTTGATTGACCGCATGACGAAGAGATAACCTTTCTTTGTTTACGTCATGCTGCTATTTTTTATTTCAATACCTATTATTATATTTTCAAGGACAATGTCACTTCTTGGTGCATAAATTATGATATTTAGGTAATATAAGGCATAATGAAATTACAGAACATTTACTATTTACAAGGGAAAACATTTTAAAACAGATTCTTTGAAATCAAGAGTAATTTTTATATATTTTCGCACATTCAAGATGTTTTTAAGAACGATTTAGAGAATAAATAATTCATACATGACCGAGTTCCAATGCACTTGCACTATGTTTTTCAAGGAAGGCACCCCTAAGGTGGCTTTTTAAAGTCGGCGTGTTTGAAAGCAACATCGAATGAT